>JAJTWR010000350.1:82500-87500 GCA_021613335.1 Whitmania pigra
TATATTATTATTATTATTATTATTCATTTTGTAACTATTGCAATGCCGTTATTCACAATCTCTTTCAAGATATCGTGCATAATTTTGCACCAAAATATTCAGGTGCAGAAATGATGTTGTGACATGGACGACGCTTATGATGACGATGATATTGGGTTATTGGGGACGATGATAAACATAGTAATGATGACGATGATAGTGGGTTATTGGGGACGATGATAAAGATAGTAATGATGACGATGATAGTGGGTTATTGGGGACGATGATAAAGATAGTAATGATGACGATGATAGTGGGTTATTGGGGACGATGATAAAGATAGTAATGATGACGATGATGATAGATGATGATGATGACGACGCTGCCAGTTTTGGCAAAGTGACCATTGTTCGTAATAATGGTGTTCGCACGATGATAGTGATGCTGACGATAAATTGATGATATTGCGACCACTTGAGATAACTTCATTGATGGTTCTGTTAGCGTTGCTGACGTCATGTGAGTGATATTATGTTCATGTGAGTGATATTACGTTCACGTGAGTGATATTATGTCATGTGAGTGATATTACGTCATGTGAGTGATATTACGTCATGTGAATGATATTAAGGCGAAACTGCAAAGACATGAAATTGCAAGCACATCGTCGCTGATGGACAATTTCTGTTTCTTTTTCTCGGGAAGCATTTCCGATAAAAATCGTGAAATCGTAAAATTTGTTGCAAAGTAAAAAAAAACAGTGAAAAGTAAAAATCTCGGAGGGACAATGAGTTTTGTCAGTCCTACTTGTTGGCATCACTTGCACGCACATACAAACTCACACACGCACACACCCTTTGCCGTGTTCCTAATTTTAATAAAATATTCATTAATTTCTATCTTACAGCTTTGTTTGGTTTCATTTCGTGAGTTTGTTTTTATTTGTTATTTACGCGTTTGTTACGTGTTGAATTCGTAAATAAGTGCAAAATTGTCGTATTAAGTAGGATTTTGTTTACACTTGAATATTTTGGTATAAATGAAGTGTCGAATTAAAAAAATTAATTTGATAAATAAAAAATAATAAATAAATAATACAAATGCTATTATTTTATCAAATATTTTATAAAAGAATAAAAAACACAATAATTGATAATTTTTTTTTAATTCTTAATTTCATTTTCACAAGTGTCCGTAGAGCATTCAAACTGATTTTGGGAATTGATAAAAACTGTATGTGCTACGATAAAACCGGGGACATATTTAGATGCATCATCTCGAAAATCAATGTATTCAATTTTATTCAATTTTAATAAAGGTTTTTGTGAACTTAAATTTGGAAGGACTGTGTTTGAAATTTTTAAAAATTAAAAAAAATGGTTTGAAATTACATTTGAAATTACGGATTTGTAAAAACATTGCAAACTTAATGGAAGGTCTACTTCATATATTTGAAATATTTAACAATATTTAAAATTAAAAACGAAATATTTTATAAAAAAACAAATGTTGGAGTTTATTAATTCAAATATTTAATAATATTTCAAAATATTTTTTTCTTCCCACAAAAGCAGACCCATAATTTAAAAGTTGGCAGGAGTAAACCATTTGTCGAAATTAGTTGCCAACAACAACAACTCATTAATTAGTTGTCAACAACAAAAACTTATTAATTAGTTGTCAACAACAACAATTCATTACTTAGTTGTCAACAAAAACAATTCATTAATTAGTTGTCAAGAACAACAACTTATTAATTCTGCTGTACACTTTGATGGGCCCAGACCCTCGCTCTGATAGGCTCGTCTGGGTGCCAAAAATATCACTGACCGGTAATTCTAATGGCTCTGCAATGACGTTTTATGATCGCATTCTTGTGTTTTCATTGGGAATTTGACCTTTAAATGAATTCATGAATTGATTTTGTATATTATTTCCATGGAGACGTTTAATGTTTCTTGTTGCACATGATTGCATTCCGTTGTGTTTATTTGTTTATCCAAATTATTCTCCCATTATCAAATATTCCTAAAACTATCCATTCACAAATCTGTTAATTAGTATTTGTTAATATTTTAAAAGTCATGTTTTTAATTTTTAACTGAACTTATCAAAAGTTACATCACAAAAGATGTTATTAAAATTAGTTTTCTTTCCACAACGATATTTTGCCAACCGACATTTGTGCAGGTAATTATTATTCTCTGACATATTCCTTGCTAAATTATTTATGGATGCTTCTTTCCGCCTCCTCCTTGCGTGATCACGTGACCTCTGCGATTTATGTTCCGGTTTGAATTTTAATTCTCTCTCATCCATATCCGCTGCCATTCAATCACTCCGTCGTCAAGGAAACGGCGTAACCATGGCAACCAGGACGTGGTCGAATCCGGTAGATCAGAAAATCTTCAGTCGCCATGTTAATTATTGATGAACTCAATTTCCTTCCTCAAAACCTTCAAAAACAACATTTTCTTTGCTCCATAAAACTACCGCTCCAATATGAATGGCTTGTGACCTCTTAATTGGGGTGGACCGTATTTGACATTTTATAATAATTTTTATTTTCAAATAATTTTTATTTCGAGGCATTTTAAATTGACCTTTCAGCATGACTAATGGCACTTCTAGTTTTTCATCAATCATCAATATAGTTGCAATATCACCATCTTAACCAGCATCATCATCATCATCATCGTCGTCGTCGTCGTCGTCGTCGTCGTCATCGTCGTCGTCGTCGTCGTCGTCGTCGTCATCGTCGTCGTCGTCGTCATCATCATCATCATCATCATCTCATCATCATCATCATCATCATCATCATCATCATCATCATCATCATCATCATCATCATCATCATCATCATCATCATCATCATCATCATCATCATCATCATCATCATCATCATCATCATCATCATCATCATCATCATCATCATCATCATCATATCATCATCATCATCATCATCATCATCATCATCATCATCATCATCATCATCATCATCATCATCATCATCATCATCATCATCATCATCATCATCATCATCATCATCATCATCATCATCATCATCATCATCATCATCATCATCATCATCATCATCATCATCATCATCATCATCATCATCCTCATCATCATCATCATCATCATCATCATCATCATCATCATCATCATCGATTTTCTAAAGTTCTCGCTGAGGTTTTTAAGAATTCGAAACAAAGAACTTGGATCCTCCCTGGAGATGGCAAATCATGCTTCATCCATCAATATTTCCTTCCTTTGCATTCCATCCCCCCATCTGCTCAACCGCCATTTTGTTGGTCATTTGTTTTCCATGAAGCTGCAAGAGGCTGATGGTTAAACATATTTTAAATATTTTGTTGTCGTGTTATTTTTTATAATTATTATTACATATTTTAAAATCATAATATTTTAAATTATTATTTTATTTTATTTTTTTAAATTTTACAACATTAACCTAAATATTAATTGTAATTTCGAAATTAATTTAAAAATAAATTGCTCAAACAGAAACACATCACTTTATTACCTTTTTATTATTTACATCTTGCAGGGAGAAATTCTTAAAATGGGTTTAAACTTTTTTAAAATTATATACAAATGTTTTTAAAATGTTTAAATAAACTATATAAAATAAAACATTTCAAATATTTTTCTGATTAATTCGGTTTTTTTTTGGGAGTTATTCAAACGATGTTGACTTGTGTCACGTGATCCTGTGTCGAAATTACAGACGAAATTAACACTGCTACAAATTGACAGCGAAAGAATTACTTTTTCAAAAGTTACTTTTTGCTAAATTTAAAAAACTTTTTAATTTTATTTAAAAAAATTTCTGACCAAAATCAGATTATAAATCGATACAATTAAAAAACCTTCAATAATATGTAATAACATATAATAATATAAATGTTAAATTAAAAAATAGTTCAATAAAAAATAATATGTAATAACATATAATAATATCTTTTTCAATTGGCAGGAACTTCCGAAATTTATAAATAGACCGAGGACACGCAGGATTGAACGATAAGCTAATGACTCGTGACATGGTGTCCCAAGTACTTAAACATGTCATGGATGACGACACCATAATTGTTGAATTTATTCTATGGAATATTTTATAATTATTTAAAAAAAACGTATTAAATAACATAAAATTATTGTGTCAAATAAATATGTCTCATCATCACCATCATCATCGTCATCGTCATCAACATCATCATCACCATAGCGACATTCTCTAACAGATTTAAACAAATTCGAAGAAACATTTTCACCCGATAATGTTGGGATGTATTTTTAGAATTGTCTTGTTTTCCTTTGCAGTAATAAATAAAAATAATAATCAATTTAATAAATAATTAATTTCCTGCGTATAACGGATTATTAAAGAAAGAATCTTTCCCGGTCAAAATGATCGCTTGAAGCATCGTGGGTTTAAAAAAAAAGAGAAAAAAAACACATTCCAAGGACCCTCGTCCGAGAAATGAGAAATGGCTCCGAAAACAAAACGGACATGGCGACCCGAACAAAGATGCTACTGGCGTCTCATGTTCGTTGGTAGTTGTGAAGTATTTACTGGCCATTCATTATGGCAGTCATTTTGCGACAAAATTGTTTTGCGCGTTCTGGGCAGGGATAGAATGCAGACGAGCATTTCATGTCCCGAGGGCTCATGCCAAGCGATGTTTCAACCCCTCGTAAAACGACCGACGTGACCCGCGCGTCCACCTCTTAACCTCCTCCAACTTTGAGGCTCCGAGAGATCAATGGACGGTGCAACAATTGATTTTAATTAAAGTAATTGCTTGTGTCAATTATTGCAAAGTTTCGATTCAATTATTTAACATTTCTGTGATGATTTGGTGGTAACTTAGTATTTAAATTAAATTATTATTTATAACATTTATTACTTAATTAACGTTAATTATTATTACAATTAATCGCATTTGCAGCAAATCCAATGATTGAAGCGTCGCATGTCATTAGTTTCCATGAAGAAG
>JAJTWR010000350.1:92500-192500 GCA_021613335.1 Whitmania pigra
GTGGAGGGACTGGACCTTGAGAGCAGTGGCGAGCGATTTGAGTTGGGGGTTTCCGAATTTGATTTAGCTGTGGATATCGTGGAGGTTGGAGCTGCGGATGTCATTGTAACTGAGAGGGGAGATGTTGACGGTGAGGTACTCGGTGGTCGTGAGTACGTGGTTGATAAGGTTGGATCAATGTCTGGGGAGTTCATTTGTGAAGTTCTCAGCCAGGGCGGGCTTTCTGGCCTTCGGAGGTCGTCGGAGATTCGAGGCGAGCATTTAGTGCTGTTGGTTGTTTTGCTGATCTTTTTCAGTAAGCGTTTTAGTAGAGATACCAGAGGAGGACGGGCTCGCATTGAAACAATGGTGGTACATGGGCACCATGTTAGAGATTGTGTCCCGAGAGTAAAAATGAAGCTGGCACACATTCGCCGACTGGCGAAGTACCACGGGGAGCAGCAGTCTGTTCGGGACGAACAGATTTAAGGAGGGTGTAATGTTGTAAACTTAGATTTTTGGAAGTTAATTAAGTTTATATTGCTAATATAGTTAAATTTGTACTTAATTATATTTGGCATCTTTTCCGGGCACGTGGGATCTATTTTTGCTACAGAAAGGCATTCTCGATAATCACCTGACAAACAACGAGAATCAAGACAACTTAGAAGCCCAAATAACCATTTGCATCCTTAAGTACCTCAATTCCTTAAACGCTTAACTTCTATTATTCAGTTCCGTTAACTGAATACCTGCTCTAATAAACTTGTTAGTTAACTTACTTATTTGCGGACCCCCGGGTTATTTCAATATTATATTATTATATTATATTATATTATATTATATTATATTATATTATATTATATTATATTATATTATATTATATTATATTATATTATATTATATTATATTATATTATATTATATATATTATATTATATTATATTATATTATATTATATTATATTATATTATATTATATTATTATTTATTATATTATATTATATTATATTATTGTATAATAATAATGACTATTATTCACAACCACAACGATAGTAAACATGAACTCATGCGACCACCACAACACCATAAATATGATGTCATAACTACGACATCTCGAGGTCACGATGATTCGACCGCGATGCACTCGGTGACCGTTGCCTTGTTCGACGTCACGTGTCTTACAAATGCTACAAGATCCTCGATTTGCAAGGGCTTCTTGACAGCAAACAATGCAAATGCTCAGTCCTCGTGGGTCATCAGTGAAATAAAAGATATACAAACTACAATAACATACAAAAGATACACAAACTACAATAACATACAAAAGATATACAAACTACAATAACATACAAAAAATACACAAACTACAATAACATACAAAAGATATACAAAGTACAATAACATACAAAAGATACACAAACTACAATAACATACAAAAGATATACAAACTACAATAACATACAAAAAATACACAAACTACAATAAATACAAAAGATATACAAACTACAATAACATACAAAAGATACACAAACTACAATAACATACAAAAGATATACAAAGTACAATAACATACAAAAGATACACAAACTACAATAACATACAAAAGATATACAAACTACAATAACATACAAAAAATACACAAACTACAATAACATACAAAAGATATACAAAGTACAATAACATACAAAAGATACACAAATTACAATAACATACAAAAGATATACAAACTACAATAACATACAAAAAATACACAAACTACAATAAATACAAAAGATATACAAACTACAATAACATACAAAAGATACACAAACTATAATAACATACAAAATATATACAAACTACAATAACATACCAATGAAATACAAAGTATAATAGAAATACAAAATACAATAAAATATGATTTAAATACAAAAGAAATACAAAAGAAACAAATATACAAATTCATTGCAAGGGTGCGCAGCAAATGTCTCTTGTTTTGTTTGCGATGTCTTGCCTCACTTTCCGCTCGGAATGAGAATGAGGAGTTCAATTACTGGGACACCCAAACGCCTGAAAGGAAACGGAAAAATCGAGGTTTGCCAATTAATTCTAACAATCAGAAACTCTGAGAAATTCAGCAACAAATTCAACACTTTCAACAACAACAATTTCAACACCATCAACAATTTTAACATCGACACTTTCAACAACAACAATTTCAACAGCAACATAACAATAACAATAAAGCAGAAATAAATTAAGAACATCCACAGCAGCCACAAAAGCTCAATGGGGTTATCAAGTGCATTCTCTTCTCGATTTTCATTGGATCTCTTCATGTTCAATGGGCTCCTGACACAAAAAATGCAGAACAACGATTCATCACAGCCACTCAACCGTGCAAATCCCAGATGGAAATTTTGTTTTCAAAATTTTGTTCTTGTGCTTTTAAACTTCAATTGCGTTTTTCTGTCGTTGTCATATTAATTGTGCTAATAAATATTACAATAATCACATTTCTATCGTTATTTGTAATGTATTAATTCATAATATTATTCATATTATGTTCATCGCGTTAAGTCGCATATAATGTTTTATTTGCATTATAAGAATAACATTATCATACTAATAATATTCAAAAATTAAACAATCTAAATTATTTAATTTTTAACTTATCACTTAACCATAAATATTCTTTGTTGGTTTACTAAGTTGTTAAGCAAGTTACACAATAAATAGCATTTAAAAGGATAACAACAACAACAACAACAACAACAGCAAGAACAACAATAAATACAAATCAAGAACTCGTAAACACAGAAGCATCTTGTGGACAAAATCTGGAACAAGCATCGGTCGTCAAGGCAACGATAGGGAACATGTTTATAGGCGCGGTAGGGGCGTGCCCTACGTGAGTTGCATGGCCCTCCCAGGATGGGTCTTTAAATTCTTCAGAACAGCGGTCTTTCGCCAGGTCCTGATTACAACCAACCCGATTTATGGATTCACTCTGTCCTGTTTTATCGGCCAAAATATCTCTGCACATCCTTTTATCTGTGTTACTTTCACTTGTGTCTTTCCTGATGCTTTAGAGTGGTTTTGATGAGCTGTATTTATTATTTAGTATTGAGTATTTATTTACAGGATGAGGTTGAATGAACTGGATTTGATTATTTTATTAATTAAATATTCAAAACAGAAATTATTCTTTTTTCCCCCAGATGTAACACTTCATTCATTACGTTAAAAAATAAGAGATTGTAGATCAAAAGGTAATTAAACTAAAAGAAGAAAACAAGTAGGTACAAATGCACTCTAGCAATGCAAGTAAACAAACTAAAGTGATTACCAGACCTTCCTAAGGGAGAATTCCCTCCAATGATCTACCATTTACATTTGTAGTCCCATTAACATTGATTAAGATTTTAAACAAGAAATAAGTTAAGTAACACATAACAGAATATTTTAATAATAATAATTTTAATAATAATAATTTTAATAATAATAATAATAACACAGACGGTTAAATGTGAAGGTCGTTCTTATTGCATCTCATCCTCAGGACAAAGTTTACGACTGCAGACGTTAAAATTCAACATCGCGACCTTTGTGACCTTCATACCTCAGTTATCTTGATTGAATTACTAAACGCATTTTTAGGATATTCTCATTGATGTTAGTATTTCATAAATGGATAACTTAGTTGTATTATTTTATAATATTGATTTTATTATGTAATAATAATTATAATAATAATATTAATATAAAAACTAATTCTAACCAGGATTTGAACGCCTCATTCAAATAAATTGGTTTACCTATCGGTTACCTATGTTAATATGAAATGATTATGAATAAATAAAAAAAACTGGATGGATGGATGGATGGTTGAGAGGATAGGTGGATGAATGAGAAAAAAAATGGTTCCTTGGAAATGCCAGCTGAGCTCAAATAAAGGAAATGAAAAATATTTCCCGTGGCAAATAAATTTAATTGAAATATAACATTTTATTAAACGTGCTGGCTGGACACAAGGCGGTCGTTTAGTAATAAATTTGCATTAAAATGTTATTATACATGTCTCTTAAAAAGGTAATAAATATAATGATATTGAAGGCCTCATTAAGACTCATATTTTTAAATTGTTACAATTTAAACAATATTCAAGGTTTAGGGAGGAAACACAAATAATCAGATGTAGACAATTAATGTGTTGAATAAATATGAATTATTGATTATTTTATTATTGAAAGTTTTTCAGCAAAGTGATAGAACGAATATCTTTCATCGTCAGCTACATCAAGTTGTGACAGCAATCATTTCAACAAGATATATGCATTCATTCTTTTTTATAAGAACCACTCACACACACACTCACTCACTCACTCAATCACTCACTCAATCACTCACTCACTCACTCACTCACTCACTCACTCACTCACTCACTCACTCACTCACTCACTCACTCACTCACTCACTCACTCACTCACTCACTCACTCACTCACTCACTCACTCACTCACTCACTCACTCACTCACTCACTCACTCACTCACTCACTCACTCACTCACTCACTCACTCTCACTCACTCACTCACTCACTCACTCACTCACTCACTCACTCACTCACTCCTCACTCACTCACTCACTCACTCACTCACTCACTCACTCCACTCACTCACTCACTCACTCACTCACTCACTCACTCACTCACTCACTCACTCACTCACTCACTCACTCACTCACTCACTCACTCACTCACTCACTCACTCACTCACTCACTCACTCTCTCACTCACTCACTCACTCACTCACTCTCTCACTCACTCACTCACTCACTCACTCACTCACTCACTCATCCACTCACTACTCAATTCACTTTTATATTCAAGGGACAATCTACTCACCCACCCATTTTGTTAATCATGAAATCCTCTTTTGCTCATTGGCATGCAGACAACGTGGGGCATCTTTTTCACCCATGAAACTGGGGTGGGTAGAATTTGGGGCGAAAAGACTGAACAAGGAAATGTTCAATGCTTTCTCTTTTACGGCGCTCGTAGATTTCAAAGCATTGTCGTCTGCTTTTTGTTGCCATGAAATTTCCATGAAGTTCAATGACTGTTTGTCTGTCCATTTCTTTCCATTTGCCTTGTTTTGTATGTAAACGTATTCGATCCAGCGAATTACTTTATGAATCAACAGGTTTCATTGTTGAAAGTGATTTGTTAGCTTTGATTGGTTTATTAAATTATTTGAATATTCAATGTTGATTAAACAACATTCATTTTAATTTTTCAATTTCTTTTGACTCTCGCTTTTTGGAATTAATTGATCTAGAGCATTAATAATTACTAAGTAATTGATAATTAATTAGTACAACATCATTACCGATATTAATGCCACATTGTTTTCATTGTTATTATTGCAATTATCAGGCTGTATATGCAAAGTGCTAATTTGAAGCGGAAACGAATGCGGTCGAGGCCAGTTGAGAGGTGAAAGGTCACCATGACATCACGTGGTATCAAGGATGGACAGCTGACCAGCAACAAGTCCTGCCTGTTAATGGTGACGATTATTCTCTTTTTCCAATAACGATGTGAAATTAATAATAATAATAATAATAATAATAATAATAATAATAATAATAATAATAATAATAATAATAATAATAATAATAATAATAATAATAATAATAATAATAACAATAATAATAAAACTAGTTGTGTATTTCTAATTTATATTTCTACATTAATGCATTATAAACCGCAATAATACATATGATAATTCTCAGTAATAGCAGCAATAGGGATGAAAATTAATGAAACACAAATGTTAATTGCAAGTATAATTACAAATAATAAGATAAGCAGTAATTATGTCAATAAAAGTAGAAATAACAATAGCAACAGCAACAACAATATTAATAACATTAAATATAACATTAACAAGAACAACTACAATATTGTAAGAGCTTAAAGAATGATTGCAAAAGTGAGATAATAAAAGTGAATGAATGCAAAAGTGAATTAATAACAGTGAATGATTGTAAAAGTGACGGGTTGAAAATCAATGGCTGCTCCTTTAAAAGTTTGAATTAAAAAGCATCAAACAAACTTGAGAGAATGTTTCACGTTGTTTATGGGACATTTTGTTGACCTGTTCCTTATTTATGACTGGGCCAGAATGTTACTGCAAGATAAACATACTTCGCCTCTTCATACAACCATGTACGTATGCGTCTCCGTAAATCTTTGTTTTTAGATATCTTTGTATCTATGTAAGATTGTATTTATATTTGTTTGCATTTAGATAAGTTTGTGTTTAAACATGTTTGAACCTGATCATGTTTTGTATACTTGAAATATCTGTCGTTGATGACACTCATTTTTGTTGAAATTAATAAATTTAAAAAGAATAATAATAGCAACAATTCAATTATTTTCAATCACATGAATAATTAATCAAGTAACTACCTCCTTAAAAATTCAAAAATGAAATGAGAGCTTAAAGAAGTAAACATCAACTTGATTTGAATTTATAATAATATCTTATTAATATAACATAATTAACATTCTTATTAATAATTCCATTGAATCGTGGAATTAAATCCTTTGCATGCCGATGAGGAGCACTGGGGACGAAAAAAGATTCAGGAATTCCCACCCGTGAGAGGCTTAAGCCCGCCCACTGTCAATCTGCTCCAATCACGTTTCGGACCTTCCTAGCTGGTCCTGGGACAATGTTAATAACAAAAACTAATAGACCATAATAACGTTCACAATAAATATTAATAGTTGTTAACATAATAATTAATAATTAATAACTGCTGTCGATAGCTTTACCAACAATGTTTTCAGTGCACGCATATTGTCGTTATTTGTTCGAAATGATTTTATGAAACTGCAACAGTTAACAATTTCTCGAAAATCCAATAACAAATCCGAATTTATGAAACATTTTGAACAAATCTTTTAAGGTTTCTTTTATCGGTGTAAGAAAGGTTATAATTTCGTTATAATTTTTAGGAATAAAAAAGTTATTTCATTTTTTTTGACTGTGGCGTTGAAATGATTAATATGGTTGAATGATTAATATCGTGGGGACGAAAGAATATTAAATCCAAGAAATTGATGACTCCCCTCCTGTCAGTGGCTCTACCCCCTTATTATTCTTTATGTTAAGTTATTAACCTACAACACTATGACTAATGTTGTTACTATTACTATTAATGTATAATTAGTACTGAGTATTGTCATTATTGTTATTAATATTATTATTATTAATATTATTATTATTAATATATTATTATTATTAATATTATTATTTTTATATTTAATATTCGAAATTCTACAAATGTAATTTTTAAAATGTTATGATGGAAACCCCTCCAAATGGCGATGACAATTCAATGATTTGCAAAAATTACCATCTTGAAAAGATTTAAAGCACAATAACCAAACGTTTAAATATATTAATTACTTAATTATCGAATTTAATTTAATTCCTTGAATGTGTTTTCTTGTGTTTTTAATTATTCATCACAAAGGAACAAAATTAAAGTTTGTCCCTCAAATAGTTTTGAGAAAAATGTGCAAAAATGAAGATGCATGTCTTTTCAAATAACTCCCTTGTCGATGAAGACAGGAATGGGTGTCAAAATGAGCAGAAAATGTAGAATATTTCAAATATTCTTTACTAATGATTTGTTATTTTTCATTTAATTACTCAAATAGGACATTTGCAGTTTTAATTTATTATATGCCAGTCAACTTATTTAAATTAATCAATTAAATGAGATAATAATTTCTAACAGATTTGCAACTTATAATAATTTAACTAAATTACTTCAATTATGCAAAACTTTAGTATATATTTTTCGTTTTTTAACATTTTTGAATCAAAAAGGAAAATCCTTCAGCAAACAAGAATTGATTAATGCCGTTATAAGCTGAAAGATGCATGCAAAGCAATCACGTTTTGCTCGTATATTGCGAAAAATAATAAAATATTGTTAATAATATAAATGAAAACCATCACTAATACCATTTTATATGCTGTATTTGAGGTTTCATAAGTTTTTGTAAACAGTGAAATCATGTTATGTTATATTTTTCAAAATATTTCATATTAACAATTATTTATAATAATTCATTAAAGTTACATTTTAATTTTGCTTTTATTTTGAAATTAATATTATAAGAATATTTAAATAAACGTTTTCAATAATATTTAATGAAATCTAGCAGTATACTTGTATATATTTAAAAAAATAATAATTAGATCTTATCTTTAAAAAATAAAGAAATAATTTGTTAGAAAATACGTTTTAAAAAGAACAATTTTATCTTTTAAACAAATACATTTTGTTGAACGAAAACTGCCTCGAAAAATATGGATGGATTAAAATTAAATTCCGTCAAAATTCTTTTCAAATGCGTGGAAAATAAAAATAAGGTGAAATTCCATTTTATGATTTATGTTGTACTTTTTTTTTATTTTGATTTATGTTGCACTTCAAAAAACACACTCTGGAAAAGTATTTGTAGAATATTTACGTTGAAACGTAAAAAAATCAATTTGAAATTAACACTAAGAAAATTAATTTATATGAATTAAATACTTGCTTAACTTGATTTATTTCGAACATTTTTTTATGCATGTATCATATTTAAATTAAAAGTGGTTTGTTATTAAAAATATATTTTATCATAAATATAAGAAAGCTCATCTCTAGCGTTTTATTAAGAAACTTGTGAATTTCAACTCAACATTCAACATTATCATTTCAATATTCAACAATAGCCTCTCAACTTCAACTTCATTTGCATTCATTTCTTTTCAGAATTATTTTCAGAGATGAATATGGTAATTATCAACATTAATTCGTCCATTATTTCATCTGTGATTCCAAACATCAATGATTTTAGTGACAAAGGAATGTGGACAGGTGGAATAACTAATTTAATAAATTGATCGCATTTGATAAACGCATTCTTATTATTGTTAAATGATTGCAATTGGCTTCAAATAATTTAAAGTGGTCGTAATTGATTACAAATAAACTGAATTGATTATAAATATCTGTAATTGATTTTAATCGCTAAAACTAATTTATATTAAAGTTAGTGTTAATTTATTATCATCATAAATTAATGTTTTAAAATATTTAAAATTAATTGAAGATAAATTTAATTGATTGCAATTATTACTAAATTAATTGATCAAATTAACGTAATAAAAAGTTTGACTTGGTTGTAATCAATTTTAATTACTTGTAATTGATGGCAATTGATTGATGACGGGACAAAATAAATTTGTTTTCCTGAATTCAGCGAAACACGCTGTCCTGATCATGTGATTAATTGAACTCTCTGATGTCAACGAACATATTTTCTCTCGATAATTTACTTGTATGCAAAGGAGTTCTTTTTTTCACCCTCGACGAATAATAATAATAATAATAATCACTAATATTAATCAATTGTTAATCCATAATTTCATTTTTATAATTATTATTAAACTATTTATGCATTACTCATTATATTTACTTTTAAATTTACGCAGTCGTCTTTTTAAGTGCCAAACAATTCTAATGACGTGCAAAAATCGGAAAATTATTGAAATGTCTGTTAATTATTTATTTAAAATTAATATTAATTTTGTCTTGATTTTAATTTTTTTTACAAAATTTGTCTGATAATAAAAAAAATATAAAATGAAAGTAAACATGAAATCAAACAAATCAATAAATTTCACTAATTTATTAAAGTTTGTATTTGATGTTCTTCTAAAAGTTTAAAATTAATTTATAATTATATTGAAGAATAATCTGAAATGAGTAAGTAAAATTGAAATAGTTTGCATTAGTTGAAAAACTAATTATTAATCCATTTTTGGAATTTGTTTCTCAATTTACCACAAAAAAATGTTGAAAAAAAGCTCGCATTCCAAACTCCAGTTTGTGAAACGTTGCACGCTTCCATGGATGGTTGAGCAGCAGATGAAAATATAAACGAAAAAATCCTTTTTGTGCTTACAAAATGAATTGATTGAAGTTGAATTAATTAATTAATTAATTATTTACTTAGTTATCTAATTATTCACATAATTAATTATTGTTTATTCAATTACTTTGTTAATTAATTAACCAGCTATTTATATATATATAGTTATTATATTGATTAATTATTCCATTTCTTTATACAATTAACTAATTCATCCAGGTGAGCAAACGACTCATAATTCGGCAAGACTGAACGTCTGTTTCCATTTATCGAGTTAATCACGGTTCGTATGAAGAAGCGAACATTAGGACATAAATTAGGACGTAAATTAGGAAATAAGTTAGGATATAAATTAGGAAATAAATTAGGACATAAATTAGACACCTCTTAATGAAGACAGAGAATCCACAAGAGAACAATTTGAACTGAAAGAACACGATGAATACATGGCGGTAATTGGATAATGGAGCATTTATGTGGAGCCACATTAAGAACCACTCAACACCGCCATTTCATTCTTTGGTTTGTTTATTTGTTTTGTTATTTTTTAATAATATTAATATAATTTGTTACTTTTAGAATATCTTCCAGTACAGTTGCACATTAATCGATTTAAGGGTTGATCAATGAAATGTTTCATTAAAGATACCAAAGTTAATTTTAAACCATACGTATTGTATTATAATATATTATATTATATGTTGCATTATAAGGTATTATTTTATAATATATTGTATTATAATGTATTATATTATAATTTGTTGTATTTTAATGTAATATTTTATTATATATTTTTTACATAAACATGGTTGAAGGTTAAATGGGAATCAACCTGGATGTCTGGCATGCAATCTCCCTGTCTGCTCATTAAGTCGCTCCTCTCCAATCTCCGGTTTCACTTTCATTTGCTTCCAACTCGACATTTCCAAGGTTTGTATTTCAGACGGCAATTAAGTCGTCCAACAATTTTCAATGATCTTGAAAAATTTTAAATTTTTCTTGTTTTTTTTAAACAAACTTCTAAGGCGATCCTCCCATGAGCATGTCACCTGTCTGTCATCTTCACTTTTCCACGTTGCCGGGATTTTGCCGGGAAAACACAACTTTCAAGTGATCATCATCACCATCATCATCAACAACAACATCATCATCATTTTCATCAACATCGACATCAACCACCTCACAACATCGTCAACACTAAGTCCTTGCATAATTAGAAACGAGAAGAAAGCATTGGTGCATTGTGTGCATGTTTCAGCCTTCATCTGAGGTCGTTGCTTAAAACATGTTTTAATCAAAGGCTTTTGAACCTTTTTGAAATTTATAAATGAATATTATATTTAATTCATATTTTCATTCGCTGTAATTACAAGGGCAATCAAAGTACCCATTCATCCACACGTACTTCCAACAATATCGTTAATTTTAAAACACTAAAATATATTTTTTTTTATAAAATAACAAATCACAATAAAATCGCCTGAAGTTGAAACAAAATGGAATCGACTTTAGGGAAAATGTTGAGAAAAAAAACTTTTCAAATGCCTAAAATTTTAAATGAAAATTTTAAATAAAGTATTTTAAAATTAATTTATAATAAGAATAATTTATAATAAAAATAATTTAATCTCTAATATTTCAACATATTTACCTAAGTCTTTTATTTTGTGATTTTATTCTGCCATATTAAGTTTTAAGTTTCTCAAAAAATAATTTCCATGCAAGTGCACTCACCGACATCTTGTTTCCTGTTGTTGGAGGAAAGTTGAAGAGCGGCAGTCGTTAAGCAAACAAATTGAAGGAGACATCCACGCATAATGCACACAATTTACTGCTGTTGCTGTTCTTGTTCTTGTTGAAGTTCAATGTGATTGTAGTTGTAGCTGTTGTTGAGGCTCCAAATTATTATTATTTTTATTGTTGTTGTTGTTAACACCGAATATGATTATATTTGTAGTTGTTGCTGACGTTGATGACGTTTGTCGCCGTGGTTGTTGTTAATTTCAGTCCACACACCCAGTCGAGTCGAATTATGCTTGAAACTTTGCTTCATTATTTTCAAAAAAATTTAAATTTCACAGTTTTATTTTGTACAACTGGACAAAAATTCAAAGTTCGTATTTATCATTTCAATTCCTCATCAATAACAACAACTAGCAAATAATGAATATTTAAAATAAATTTAAAATTATTATTATTATTTAAAATGTATTAATAATTATTTTAGTAGTAATTAATTTCATCCATTTATAATAAATTTAAAATTATTATTATTATTTAAAATGTATTAATAATTATTTTAGTACTAATTAATTTCATCCATTTATAATAAATTTAAAATTATTATTATTATTTAAAATGTATTAATAATTATTTTAGTAGTAATTAATTTCATCCATTTTCTTCACCAACCTCCTCTTCGATTCCAACAAAATCTTTCTTCCGCTGGAATGCAGGATTTTAAAGTTTCCACGATCACTGCTGGATGCATGCAGGGGTCGCTTCAACTATTATATTATATTAGATTATATTATATTATTATATTATATTATATTATATTATATTATATTATATTATTATATTATATTATATTATATTATATTATATTATATATATTATATTATATTATATATATTATATATATTATATTATATTATATTATTATATTATATTATATTATATTATATTATATTATATTATATTATATTATATTATATTCTATTATATTATATATATATTATATTATATTATATTATATTATATTATATTATATTATATTATATTATATTATATTATATTATATTATATTATATTATATTATATTATATTATATATTATATTATATTATTATTGTTACTTCTAACAATATTATAACTATAGCAATAAATATTTATTATTTTACGATTTTGAAGAAGACTTGAACTAATGTAATAAAATAATGTAATTAGAACTTGTTGTCATTGTTGCAATTATTGTTTACAATAAATTAATTACGTTTTAAAAGAAAGGTTATAACCTCATAAACTCGCAATAGCCAGATTCAAAGGAATATGAAGAATGCGGCAAATGAAAATGCCAGGGAATGCCATTGAAAAATAAATTTTAAAACTTGAAAAGAATTTTAAGTGGGCGTTTTTGAACACCAAGAAATTCAATGCAACTTAATTGAACTGAATTGTAGTTAATGCATTTGAATTTTAGAATGTTGTCTTGCACACAATGTCACATTAGTATATCTTTGCATGAGTTTGTTATTTATATTAAAGGATTGTTTTTTAAATTTAATTTTAAAACATCGTTGTATATGAATGAACTCAAACATTTCAGTTAAACATTTCATTACCTATTCAACATAGCACTGAATTACGCAAAGTTAGAGCGTAATTGCAATCATTTACAGTGAATTACAGGGAATTACGATGAATTGGAAGGAATCCAAGTGAGTGAAAGAAGAATGTCTGGAATAAATAAAAGTCAGCAGAGCGTGAAGACTGCATTCCATGTAGTTGCTGGTGCTCCATGTTTCCAGCCCAATTACTTTTCTTCCTTCTGCCTCATTCCGTCCATCCATCATTCCGTAAAAAATAATTTGCATACATTCCATTTGCACGCCTCATTTGTTCCCGAAGAAATTACCACTGCTTAGTCAGCATTAATCAGTCGTCATTAATGTTAATTAACCCGATTAGCTGCTGTTATTAACTTCAGCCTTCATTGGTCTTACTAATTCATGAATAATTATGTAACTAATTAAAAGATAATAATGAAAAAATCCTAACAAATAATAATAATAATAATAAAATGTAATGCAATTACATTTTAAAATATTGGAAATAATATAAACCGTATAAAAAACTGTTTCCTGTGACATCATTCGGAGGCAAGAAATATCAACTGGTTGTCTTTTATTGGATGCTCTTGAGATCCCAAGTACTGGTTATAAATTATTATTATTACTATTGTTAATGTTCTTATTATTATTATTATTATTGTTATTATTATTATTACTGTTATTATTATTATTATGATTATTATTATTATTATTATTATTATTGTTATTATTATTATTATTATGATTATTATTATTATTATATTATTATTATTATTATTATTATTATTATTATTATTAATTATTATTATTATTATTATATTATTATTATTATTATTATTATTATTATTATTATTATTATTATTATTATTATTATTATTTATTATATTATTATTATTATTATTATTATTATTATTATCATCATTTATTACTTCATGGTGACGATGAATAACTTCTTTTATGTACTACAATTCAAATCGTAATACACTACTACTAATCGCTGTAGTAACAATAAATGTAATTATATTAAACATAATAATATTGTAATTGTTAGCATTAATGTTAGTAGTAACAATAATTGTAATTATATTAAGCTTAATAATATGGTAATTTTTGGCACTATTAATTGCGATAATCTTTTACCTGGAATTTGCCCAACACCTTCAATTACAATTAATATTTATTAATTTATTAATAATTGCAACATTACAATTTTACAATAATTACAACATCGCTTAAAACATTACAATAAATCAATATTTAAGCTCACCTAATGACGTAAGGATTCCGAATTGTTTTTAATTTTGTTAATTTTAAGTGCACCAATTAACCTCTTTATATTATAAAATTGAACTGAGGTTAATTTTGAAGAGTATTAAACTAATTTTAACTTAACTAAAAATATTATAAATTTTACCATTAAAAATAATTGCTTTTCAACTTTGAAAATTATTTGTTGCACAGCTATTACATAACCAAGTTGTATTACGTAACTACATTCCAATTGTTGCATTGCTTCTATAATTGAAGAAGTTGTTGTTTCATTTGTTTGTTTTTTAATTTTATCAAAATACGAAATAACATTTGAGACATTCTTTTAATTTAAAATGTAATGAAATAATAAAAATAATAATAAGTCATGAAAATATAAATTTAAAAAATTATATATATATTATTAAATAATTAGTAATTGATAATAAATCGTAAACAATAACGGCAGCTTCAAAAGAAATGCGTAACTTCCTCTTAAGTGGTCTTCTTAGTTTATAAATGTTAATGCAATCATACTTATCAATAATTAGTAATGACATCAAGTAATAACATCATTACTAATACTGGGGAATTTCGATGCAAAAGATAAGTAACTCGGACAATGAACTGATTCAATTATTTAGTGAAAAACAGTCAATTATCAACAAATCTTATTAATATAACTAGTAAATTACCAACAACTCTTATTAATATAACTAGTAAATTACTAGAAAACCTTATTAATATAAGCAGTCAATTGCTAACAAATCTTATTAATCTTCAAGACCAAATACGAATTATGTTAAACGTGATGTCTTTGCATCCTATTAACAGCCACGTTCACATATGATGTTAATAAAATATTAATTTACGTTTTTAAGTTTATTATTCTTAATTTTTATGGTGTTATTATAGCTGGAAAGGTAAGAAATTATTTTGTTAAGTATTTCTGACTTTCCTACTACATCGAATTAAACTTTTTTTTAAATAAATCTTTTTAAAAAACATATGAAATCATTCCACAACTAATGTCAATAATTTACATTAAATTATATTTACCGAATGAATATATTTTTAACTACTTATTATTCAGATGAGTAACTATAATTAACAGTTATTACACTTAATCAAATTAATTAATAACATCGTATTTTGCACCATTAAGCTCATCTTAGGTCCATAAAATGACTCACTAGTCGTATGTTGGTATTTTTAATCTCATGAATATTTATGAACTCATAATATTTATACTACGTTATACGCATGAGTTATTTTTCGAACTTTTGTTTACTTCTGCGTCTTCTCCAATGATCGTTAGGGACGTGATCATGTGACGAGCAGATTATGATAACGATCCAAACAGAAACAGTCCTAAGGCTTTCATCCTGAGAATTTAAAAACTGAGAACATAAATAAAGTGGAAGAGTTTACCTCAGTTATAAAGTATTTTTCTATTTATTATTTATGTTGCTATTATTTATTTATTTATTTATTTATTGTTAAATGGTATTACTTAATCAAATACCTTAGCACCATTACAGGTAACCCAAAGGTTGAGCATTTTACAATTAACGCAAGAGAATAGTTACAAGCCGATTAATCAGCTAAAAGCATTTTCATTGGCTAATAATAATAGCAACCATTATTTACATCATGTCCTCCAATCATGCTTCGTTATTTTTATGCAGACGAGTCTCATAAAGAGGGATGTTGCATTGTTTCAAGGAGCCCTAAATCAGACAAATGCTACCCCCTGCGCGATTGGACGGTTTGTAAACAACGATCTTACCCCCAATGAGGGCTGCAAAGCGAACCCCTTACGTCGGATTACAACCAGGACCACGTGACCAATGAGTTTGTCACGTGACGTCATTTATATAACATTCATTTGGGCGTTTGAGAGGGACAGGGGTGGGAACTTAATGAGCTGAATGACTTAATGACTTAATGACTTAATGACTTAATGAATAGATGAAGGTAATGGGAAGAATACATTAGGTGAACAATTTTTCAAAAACTGTTGAAGAATCCATCCATCCATCCATACAATGTAATATATAATGATCAGTAAAATCAAGATTTTCAAATATATGTAATTAATTAATTAATTATTATAATCCTGTTGTTTCATTCAATATTATGATGTTTTAATGTTGTTTACTCCTGAGGAAATGAAACGAAAACTATAAAAGCTTTCAATGTTCGAGCTCTTAACGACACAAATAGCAACATTTCATGACGACGACGACTATGAAGATGACAGTGACGATGATAGTTATCATTACTGCGATGAATACGGCGACGAATATTGAATCCAAATAAACTTCGTATGTAGAGTCACAGTAAACTTCTTTCACATTCACTTTACAATTTATTATTATTATTATTATTATTATTATTAATTTTTTTTTATTAATAATATTATTATTATTATAAAATTAAAAAAAACTTATTATTATTGTGCATATTAAAATATTCTGGATCCGGTTAAGTAGCATCATCGGAAATTTGCAAGTTTAAAATAACATAAAAATATTTAAAATTTCCTGAGTTAATTGCATCCTTATGAGCAAATATATTTACCATGTTTGTGTCATAATTATTGTTAATGTTGATGCTATTACTATTTTTTTTTATTATTTTTACCAAAAACGATTATGATATTATATTACTAATGATGTCAACATCTTAAATGAACATTGAAACTAATTTATTATAACTAATAACATTAATAATAATAATAATAATAATAATAATAATAATAATAATAATATAATAATATAATAATAATAATAATAATAATAATAATAATAATAATATATAATAATAATAATAATAATAATAATAATAATAATAATAATAATAATAATAATAATTAATAATAATAATAATAATAATAATAATAATAATAATAATAATAATAATAATAATAATAATAATAATAATAATAAATAAACGCAAATAATGGACAGCAATTTAATCATTGGGTGACGAATGAATGAGAATTGGTCAGGGAATCAAGTGAGTAGAGGATTGATTGAGTGCGACAAAAAGCTCAAAATTCCCGTACCACATTCCCTATTGAAGCACATGTCAGCCAGGGTTGTACAGCTTTTTTCCAGGGGGGCAGACTCTGTGAGAATGCACATCCCCCCTCCATGAATAAAATTAAATCCAAATTAAGTCCCACCAGTTGGGGCTAGGGAAATTACCTCAACCACACATGTTGTCAGAATATGTGCTACTTCTTATGGAGTTTAATTTACATCTAGTTTAAATAACAGGGTTTTTAAGCCAAGATCTTGGCTTTTGCAAAATATTTGGACCAAATCTGCGCTTCTAGGTTTTTTGTTTGTAAATTTGGAAGAAATAATTTTTGGGTTAAAAGTAATATTCTATAAGGTTCTTTGGTTTACCTCTTCAATAAAAACCTTCATCACTAACGACTTCCTTCTTTTCCCCCCATCTTAAGCACGCGCTTAACACTTTGATTTTCGAACAATGGACGGTGATGCAGTTACTCCAGTTGAGAGCAGTGTTGATAAGAAAAGAAAGCTAAGATGTGCTACAATCAGGCATTTAATGCTGATTGGTTGACAAACATCGAACTAAAGGATTGCTTATAAGCATATCCCAATCACTTTGTGGAGTAAAGTTTGTTCATATTTATGGTATAACTAATATAGCTAATAAATTAGGACTTCTGGCTCGCAAGCAGATGCAGAAAAATGTGAAAAACGTGAATGCCCGATGTAAAGCTTTGGTTATTGGTCAGCTTTGTAAAACTTTTAACGATCTCTTAATTCAAGATAAATCAACTCAAGCTGAGACGGTGTTGACGGCTGTTATGTTCTACATGTAATATAATCTGTGCTTCTTCAAAAATCTCACTGGCAACTGTTGATTGCTACAGTCACGACATGTTCTTAACCCAACGTGCTCTGAAACAAGACACTTTGACGCAGTACTTACGGCGCTAATATAAACGGAGATTCATAAACATTATACAAACGAAATACATCGAAATTATACTTATTTCTGTGTAAGTATTGGATTTTGTATTTGTTTTACTTAATTGTGAGTTAATCATTTATATTTTGCATTAAATAAATAAAATAATTATTTTGTAATAAAATGATCGAAATCAAAGTTTATTCGAAAATAATTCATCAGAGAATGTTAAGAATTTCAATTCACAATTCAATGCACCATTCACAAAGCAGGACGTGACGAATTGTCATTGAATAAATTTGAAGCTTTGATCTTTATTATTAGTAATGCGACGAGGTAGTGGTGATGATGGTTATTATTAATAGTAGTATAAGTAATATTGTTGTTGTTATTATTTTTAATGTAAAATCTACAGTTTTGGAATGTGGTTTTAAATGTTGGTAATTACGAGGATTAAAAATAAATTCAGGCAAATACTATTCTCACATGTAAATAAATTCTTAAGCCATTTTTTAGCAAGGACAGAATTGTTATTGTTAATTATCTAATATTATTATGGCTATTATTAATATAATATTATCATCATCATTAATAGCAACTTAAATTGAATCAAATTAATATTTACACAAAATATGAAGCAGTAATTGAATATGTTATTATAATTGTAAATTAATTATTGTGAAATAAAATATTTATTTCATAAATTATTTGGCGACATGAGTCACTTGAAATATATTTCATATAACCGTGAGATTGAAACACGCCTCCATTTTATTCTTAAACCTCATTTCATGCCCACAAATAATTTTTATGCATATCATTCATTTCATTATTATGATAAATATTTGTAGTAATTACTGCTACCTTAATTAAGAATAGCTGAAATAGTTATGCAATTGTTTACAATGTTTTGAGATTTAATAATAAGTAATTCTTACTGTTAATCTTTAAACAAAGTTTTGTCATAAGCTTAAACATAGCAAATAATTATTAATATTTGGTTCGAAACAGGTTTTGAACGCCAAATGTCAGGATCAAGTGCCAGTTCGAAATTCCTGGAGTACAACATCATTATCATACAGATATTCCTGAAGTTGTGTTCATTTAATTAAATTTATTTAAAGTCATTTTATTTAACTAAACCCATTTCATTTGAATCATCACATACTTTTACAAAAACTTTTCCTGCTTGCGCTTGTCTTTTCATTATCCTGGAATTCCCAAGTCTCGAAGAAGACTTATTAACAAATTACTCAAAAAGTTTATTAGCAATTGCAAACTTTCAAATAATTTCCCTGCTTTTAAAATTACTTAAACATGCTCTTAAATTGTTATTCATTTTTTCAGCTATTTATATATATTATTTATACATATTTTAAGTGTGAATATTTCTTAATTACAAATTACAAATTGCTAAATTAAGAGCTATTGTTCTTAACAATCTGATGCATAACTTATTATAATTAATTTCTTGTATGAATCATGACTTGTCAGGAGTTGCTATTCATAATTTAAGTTCTAAAAATAGTTACGTGGAATTAGAATTTCTTATGTTATTTAATATTATCTCAATGAATGCAATAAATACAATAACTTCATTATCCTCGTCGTCTTCGATGCCTACATTCGTCATCATCATCATCATCAATATCATCATCGTCGTCATCAACATCACCATCGCGGTTAAGTTCGAATAATCACCAGGAATACTTCAAAGGGCCGAAATTGATAACATTACTCCCACCCTGTCGCCACCGAAGGATAATTGTAACTCGATGATGATGATGATGATGACGACGACGGTGATGAGGATGATGACGACGACGATGATGATATTGATGATGATGATGACGACGACGACGACGATGATGAGGATGAAGGTTAATGACATTGACACTGTGAAAAACTAATTGAGTGGATTATTATGTAGAGCTCCATTACATTTGTAACATTTATTCACGTGAACTGGCAGCACGAAATAAATTTTGTAATGGTGCAATTTAGGACGTGTGTCTGGTCTTTCAAGAAACAATCAAGGTTTTCTCGCTACAGTCATAATTCTCCCACGCCTCTTGTGCTTGTTGTAACTCATTCTGATTGAAAAATATCCGCTTACGAATGAAACAACAAACGGGTCTTTCTCTAGTTTTTTTTTAAGATTCTAGAAAAAAAAACGGAAACGAAAACTTTTGTCTTCCACAAAGGGCCTGAACGCGCTTGCAACTTTTTCGAAGATGCCTTTTTTCAGAAAAACAGAAAGTTCACGTTGCATTGAGTTGGTAAACCTTCTCAGACCACAAAACCAATAACGTATCTTAAAACTTAAGAGCAGCCAATAAAAAAATAGCTGAGTAAACTTATAACTATCGGATAGCATGAGGCAATGACATTTTTAGCTGTGTGAGGACTTAAGCCTCATTGTAAAGTTTAAAAGCCTGACATCATTGCAGTTCAATGTTAAGAGTATATAGATAAGGCTCGAGACGTACCATTATAATCATTTTCTTTAACTCAAAACCTCAAAGTTGCGATTACCACTTTAAGAATTAAGAATTATTTATTTTCTAAAAGATATATATTACAAAGCTTTACAAAATGTTTACAGTTATTAAAAGGGCTTTAAATTGTTGTGTTCTCTTGTTTCTCTCCTCGTATCTTCTCGGAGTTTCTCATTCGAGAAGTGTTTCAAACCCTTGCTCTGAAGAACCAGACGATGTTATTTCCAAAACTGTAACGGCAGATGTCATTTTAATAGGTTCAGTTAGTAAAATATTCAGTTCCAGCATGTCCGAGTCTTGTGCTGAAATTGGAAAAGTTGAGTTATTCAAAGGAGATCTGGAAGCCAAAACTGAGCCATTGGTAGTTTGCAGGACAAGCTTAAAATGTGATGAAACTTTGTTGGACGAACATGAAAAGTATATAATTTTCCTGAATTCTACGAAATCAAGAGATAAGGAAATCGAGGTTGAGTTCTATCATATGGCTTCTTCACCGCTTCCGTATTCTCTGAAGACAAGGGACAACATTTTGAGGTTTCTCGATGACACTTCGATTGGTGGGTTCATTTGATTGATGCATTTAAAAAGAGTTTATTTAAATATATTCAAATATTATACACTTTAAATTATTATGTAAATGCAGGTCAACCACCAGAAATTAAAGTCCCGGAAAAGTCGCTTATAAACGAATCGCTTGGTGACAGAACCAACTTAACTTGCTTCTTTACTGGATTTCCTACTCCAATAATTTTGTGGAGAAAAGATGGAGCTATTTTGCAATCATCTGATGATATAAAGATTAAAACAAATAAGTGGGTTAAATTAAAAGAAGCTTTCATTTTCAAACTCCAATTGATGAATTTTAAAATCAGGACCTACAGTATTTTGGAGCTCAGAGAATTACATGTTGACCATACTGGGAATTATGAATGTTTTGCCCAAAATGTGTTTGGTTCAGATAGCATCACATTCAGTGTTAACTGTGGGTAGTTATTCTGCTTAATTATTGTTGTTTAAGCATTTTTAGGTGCAATAAATTTTCAACATTATTTCAACAGCCTACAAGATGCATGCCCATCCATGTCCAGACAACTCGTTTTGCTTTGCCAATGGGAATTGTTACATTTCTGAGGGACACAAGTTATGCGAGTGAGTAAATAAGTTTATTTTTGAAAAAATTAGGTTTCAGCCATTGTCACTCACATGTCATTTCCTGTTGCATCATAACTTGTCATTCTTCTATGCTTTGAAACCACGAAAGGCAATTAGATTTGTGATGGCCTTCTTGGTAAATTACCAAAACCAGCCCTTTGATGTGCTATCAATTCTTGGAACATTCTCTGTTGAACCAATTATCTTCTGCAAACAATCGTTTAACACGATATTTATTTATAAAATTTGTATCATTAGTCACTTAGGACATGTCTTCACAGTGAGCACTTAATTTGCCTAATTCCCTTGTTAAGAAATTATCAATGACACTTCTGAGAGAAGCCATGTGTGGTAATTATCGGTGCAATTGCAGTTACAGCCAAGAATTGATGGCTAGAACACATTCCTTGCAAACCACTCATAAAAACCAGTGATGTAATTCTTAAGCTTTTGCATTTTGATTAGTTCACTGAGTGATGAATAATTCTTTCAATGGGTTGTCCTGTCGCTCTACCTGTCTTAACAGCCTTGAAAATGTATTGGGAATTCCAGGATAATGAAAATGTAGAGCTGAAAGAACAGTTTATTTCAACAGATAAAATAATTTTCCTGTTATGTGTCTTGTTTACTCAACATATTTTCTTGGTCCAACACAAATGCTGTATAAGTGTAAACCATCTGTGTTTATTTTGTTTTATTATAATTTTTGGTTTGATATTCCTAAATTTCTAGTATTAAGATTTTTTTTTACATTTGTGTTAACAAAACTTTTAATATTAATAATTTATCAAATTAATTCTGCTCAGATGCAAATCAGGTTTTGGTGGCCATCGATGTCAGTTGGCAGAAGGAGAGGTAAAAGAGGCGGTTTCAGAATCAGGTAGAATTTCATGGAAGAATTTCTTTGACATGTTTTTGTCTTATTAAGGTGGCCTTGAGTTTGTTTATTAAGAGTTTCATTCTTAACTCCCACACTTCTGTGTTTGTACTGTGATTAATTTGAGTGGCTTTTGATGGCTATATCAATAAGCTTATTAACCTAATTTTTTTTTTATTAATCATAGTCTATTTGTGAGTAGCTTCAATTTTGATAATTTGCCCATTACTTGATGCAGAAGTAAAATCCTCCTTGTTTTTATTCGCTTATCTCATTTAATGTGCTTAGCAAGAATATTGATCATCGTAACGCCTTGAACTTTATTGCCTCTTGATACGTCTATGCTATTAATAACCTTTGTTGTCATTATTAATCTTTATTATTATTTAATACTTTATTAATTATTATTTAACTTTAATTTACTGACATGAAGTTCCATGATTTCACCAGACTACACCTCAAAGTCCATCCAAACATTGCTCCTCATAATTACAATTGCAGTGGTCGTAACGGGAGTCGTTATACTCTTGTATGCCACCTTCAGGTTTGCTGTTCAGTTGACACTTTATAGTAATTTCCATTTGATATCTCATTCATTTTAACAACACTAGAAATGTAATGAACTTTTAGTTAGGATCTTTTGAACTCCTTTTTTTTTCTTCTAAATTTGATTGCAAAAGGTTTTAATTCAATTTGTCTTACTTCACCAATTGCTGTAAACTATTTAATTAACCTGAATACCTTGAAAGAAATTTTTTAATTACAGGAGTTTTTATGTCGGCGCAAATTACAAAAAGATTCAGCCTAACAGTTCCTCTCAATTGCTACAAGCTGATGAAGTGAGTGACAATTCTCAAGAACTATTTTGTGCCTTCTGCAAATGCTGATGATGATCTTGAAGGGTCTTGATCTTATTTTAATACTGTCTAACACTAATGTTGCTAAAGAAATATTCTGGACATTTCTATCTTTGATTTGCTAATCCCCTTTGTTACTGAAATGTTATACCTGTATTAATATTTCATACCTGATTATTTGACATTTGTTTGAAGGGGCGAATTGTTTGTTACCAATTTTGGTTTAATTTTGTTTTAAATTTGCATGTGAAACAAGTGCTTGTAGTCAAACCTGCTTAGAGCATCCACTTTTGAAGTTGTAGCTTGCTATTTATAGTTGTGTTATTTATAGTTGATCATTACCTGATGACTGCTAATGCATTATGTTGATGTGCTGTTATTGATATTGTTTTCATTATTTGTTTTGCCAAAAAAAATGTTGCATTTTGTAAGTACATTGCCAGGATGCTTGCATGAGTTCGAGAAATATTCAAAGACATAACAATATATTTATTAAACCTCATTTCATTTCATTTACACAATATATATATTAAACCTCATTTATGAATAATAGCAGCCAAAACACAGTGCGAGCAAAAGCATGGAAAGAAATGGCAACACTATTGTCAATACAGTGGTTCCAACCGAGGCAGTCAAAGTTCAATCAAGTCAGTCGCCACGAGAAAGACTCAACGGCACTTCCACACCAACTTTTTTTGGAGAACCTGTCTGGAATTCTCGAGGGTAATTAATAAATAAATAGTGTAATATAATAGATAAATATTATTAATTAATATATAATTATTAAAACATGCATTATTGATCTCTTTAATATCATTCGTCATTTAATGTGCACTTATAGTAATGTTTGTTACGCATTACTTACAATTTAATTGAATAACATCTCATTTTAAATATGTTACACTACGTTATCACTGATGATGAATATTTAATTGATTAACATCTCATTTTAATTATGCTAGATTTCATTACCACTTGTGGTTGTTATTGGACTTGTTATTGAGTAACATTTAATTTTAAATAAGTTAAACTTCAACTAAATCAGGTTACCTGAGGACACCCACGTTGACACAGAAGATGTTCAGACTCCCCCACCTTTACTCACCTTCACAAAAGCAGCCAAGATTAGAAAAAACAGCAACACATCATCCTATGATGAAGTTGCCAATGAAATTGAACCAATTAAGACTTCTGTAATTTAGACTGAGATTTTGAAACTGTTTGAGGACCATTTGTTTTAATTAAGTATGGTGCATTTCTATTTGCTTAGGGAATTTGTTTTGAAAGCATTTGTATTTATTCTGATTTAACTTATTGCATTAGTTTTGCTATTTATCTTCATTTACCGGTGACAACTTATCCACGTCATACTAAGTTTAAACGCAAAAAAATGCAGAGATTTCGTGATTCTGATCTTCGTACTTATGTTAAAATATTTACGGCAGGTTGTAATTTAAACAAACTTCCTTGTGATAAGTCTCATTGAATAGCTCGACCATGGAAAAAGCGATGCAGCCCCCCGGATGAATGCTTTAAGTTATGCTTTATTCTAGATGTCTTCTTCCTAATGGCTTGTCAAAACCAAATCTTGGTGGCCCATCGACATGCTTTGATGTTAATAGCTCCTCGAATGCTGATGCATGCATCCCATAAATTTTCCATCTGATTGTAGATTTTAACTTCGACCAATTGTCTAACCAATTTTTAAATAAACTTGCAAATTTTTACATCTGGATCATCCCTTTATTGTTCAAACTAAATCTATAAGGAATTAGCACCCTGCTAAGGTATTTTTATAAACTCAAATTAGCCTAAAATTAGCGTGGCTCCAGAAATAAGGCTTAACTGCAGAACCTAAAGGTTTTGACGTTTGTTGGAGGAGACAGTTTCATGATCAAAATTGCTCACTTTTGTTTTATTACCTAGTTGAATTTCAATGATTTGAGTCACAAACTTTTAGAATCCATCATCAAAATTGACCACATTCATTTAAGATTCAAACATTCTTCCAGGCAATGACTTAAATGCAAGCATTTAATCAACATTCGATCACATTGTGTGCAACTCCTCGATAAACATTTGATTCCAAAAATAAGTCTCGATCTTAAATATGTACAGAGTCCAGAATGGCAGACTCATCATCATCATCACCACCACCACCACCATCATCATCATCATCATCATCATCAACGTCATCCTGCTCACAAGGGAGTGAATGCAAAGTGCAAGTAACAAGAATGCCTCCCTCGTGCAGAATTCTCAAATTTTGAAGTGGAATAAATTATTTTGTTAAATAATATTACAAATTCACGCCAAAATAGCATTCCTTAAATGCCTGCAACAACTATGCAGTGGTAAATATATAATGCCTGGCTTCAATGACTAATGTGGTCAATCTCATAACACCAACCATCGTCATCATCATCACCAGGAGAAGAATCAAAAGGGGACAGAGTGGTTGATCCATCGACTCATCCATTAATCAACAAGCCAAACAATCTGAGTCAACCGACAGTTGCTCGCAAACACTTCCACAAAGTCACCGCTCGTGCATCAAACTCCAGCAACGAAACATTCATTGTTTTATCTCCTTGCAAATGTGTTGGAGAAACTCCTGGTACGAGAACGACGATTCCGTTTTGTCTTCGATCAGGTGCTGGTGGAAAAGCTCTTTCATCTTGCCAACTTCCCTGAGATAATCAATACATATTCATTGATTGAACTCATAATAAATAACATTTAAAAGTTAAAGTCAGGAAATAGTTGTAATCAGAAATAGAAATCAAAGTTAGTTGAATGTTTCAATGAGGTGATTCCTCCCAAAATATTTCTGCAGCATTCTTGCAAATACTTAAATGTTAACAAGGCAATGCCAAAAGCCAACAAAATATCAATTATTGAGGCAATCAATGTACTCTGCAATTGATTTCTAAATTGAATGCAAGCAATTAATGAGCAATTAAGGAGCAATTAACAAGCAATTGACGATCATCAGCACAACTTACTTGATCAATATGAGAGGAGCAAAGAAGGGACGATCCCTGTTCAGCTTGGAAATGAAGGTTCTCAAATATGCTGAGATGTCACTTTCTAATTCAGGAAGTTGTAACTGAAAATAATTGATGTTTAATAATATGATAATATTATATATAATAATATGTTTATTGATGTTAATAATATGGTTATTCAACGACATTCAAAGCATTTGTTCACGTCTCGAATGTGAATTAAACAGTTATTCTTAAAAAAACTGAATTGACCGCTTAAAAAGTAATGTGCTTGTTATGAGCACCATCACAATTTCATTTCACTAATCTACAATTAGGCATTCTTGACATTTTGTTATTTACAAGTGGTTCATAAGAATATCTTCAAATATCAAAATTCGAAAAAGGATTTATTATTTACAAGTGGTTTATTGTGAATATCGACAACATCCAATAAAATCCTGCTATATTATGTGAGTCACCTCACAAAAATGCACGAATAGGCACAAATGTCAGACGAGTTCACGATCCTCGAAAACCTTTCAAAACCTTTCAAAAGAACTCACCTCCCCTTCAGAAACTTGACTGACTGAATTGACGCCAAAGACGTTCAAGCAGAACAGGTCGCTGATGGCTGGTCCGAGATAAAAATAGATGTAGGAACCGGCGTCCATGACGTAAGCACCGTGCCTGTCCACTTGGGTCGAGGACAGCGACACGATGGGTGGTCTGATCAAATTCTCTCCCTCATGACTCCAGAGGACCTGAATTTCAAGTGAAACTTAATTAACAAGATGTTATGGTTATTTAGAAATTAACTAATAAAATTAAATATCAATATTAGAAATAATTATTATTGTTGTCAATATCATTGTTATTATTAATGTAAAATTAACCAAGAGACCTCTCAATAGTCTCAAGGCTGGAACAACTTAACGAGTGTCTAATAATTCGGTTTCTTACAAAGCAATTCAAAATTTGAGACCAATCATTTTAGCATATTTATTTATTTATTTATTTAGCCCAAACCTTGAAAGACAATTTGAAACTAAACAAATTTGCTATTTCACTCAAAAAGCTTGCAGAATATACCTCATTAAAATGCAAAAAGAATACTGTAATAATAATGATGATGATGATGATGATGATGATAATAATAATAAAGTTATAAGGCACCATGTGCCTAGTGTCAGAGGCAATACCATAACTAATCTAGTTCTAAACAATGACCAATAATTGATCTGCCTCAATACTTGTAACTTGAAAACCTCACCAGCAGTCATCCAGTAACAGGAATGCACTTACACCATGTAATTACGTAGTCATTGCACTTTTTCAACCTTAAGAACATTAGCATCCTAATGATAACATATTCACCTTTTCATCCAGATTGTGGACTGGATACAGGTATGGATGCAGGTGGAGTAGGAGCAGTTTCAATGGTAGATTCTTGAACATCTCCATGGCAACAACCCTATCATCGATTTTCGTAAAAACTCCAATTCTGAACGAAGTCTGGAGAATAATTTTCCATTAATTATTAAATTAATTAAATTATTTTCCTCAACTTTAAAATGCTTCCTTGATGCCGTTGAGCATCAACAATCAGCTGCAATGGAAAGAAATATTTGAACTCACAGACTTGAGAAGAGCAAGCACAAGAAGGGGTATCAATTTGAGAGAACTTGGAACGACAAGCTGGCCTTGCATCTTCTGGACTGGAGACAAGGAAGAACTGGAAGCTTTCATGATGTCAACGACTGCATTCACCATGGCTTCTCTGGAGTTCCCGAGTCCGATGTTCAACGATCTGTCGACGGCCATCTTAGAGAGGAGGCCCGCTATGGCCAGCTGGTTGGCATTGGCCTCGATTTCCAACAGCGACGACGCGACGGGGATGTTGAGGGTGTGAACTCTGATCCTTCGCTCTGCTGCAAAAAAGTTCTTGACATTGCAACGAGCACGTTTTTGAACTTAACGGCCACTAGGCCTTTTTTAAAAGTAGTATTATATTTACGAGTTAAATATATCATTAATTAACCTTATTTAAAGTTGTAATCAAGTCCCATCATGGCATGTCATAGGATAACAAAACATTCTCATCATCACCACCACCATCGCTCTTTAAATAACCTCAGCAGAGTTAATGATACCCACCGTCACTGGAGGTGTAGAGAATGGCAGCCTGAAACGACACGTAGTTCGATTCGAGGTCATCATCGATTGCCACCTGGATCCCGAAAGCCGCGTCGGGGTTGACGCTCGGCAGGCACAAGAGGTCGGTCGACCTTACAAAGAAGTTTCCGTGGTAACCGACGATGCTTAAGCCTGGAGTTCAAAGTAAAATCTAACTTATTAACACTGACAATGGCAAGAATAATTCATTAACATACAAATAACAATAATGGCAGTAGTAATGAATTAATAATTTACTAATAACAGTGACATTAATGACCACCTTTGCTGCACCTGATCCTCATAACGGCCTCGAATCCAATCTTCCTCGTCAAGTACCTCGAGAAGATGGACTTGAACCTCTTTGCTTCTGCAACGTTCGTGGCCGCGTGGAAGTTCGGGAAGTAATGCAGGCAACCACCGGTGAACTTTGACATGCCGTCTGCCAGTTTGTGAATTCTATTTATTCTATTTTATCTTTGCTGACTCATTTTAATAATCAGGTGTCAATTAATTACTAAATAATAATATAGAATTGAAAATATAAAATTTTAATTTTGGCAGCATCAGGAACAAGAGAATAACAGCACAAAATGAGTTAATTAATTTTAAGTTATAAAAATAATGATTAACCAGCTATTAACAAATTATTAACAGCGAGTGACAATTAACCAATTATAGAGTAAATTAAAATAAAAATATAAATGGAGTCAAACCTAAGGAAGCAATGTCAGCATACTGAGAGTTGAGCATGAACAAATCCAGCGAAATATGATGACCTGAGCAATCGAGGGCAAAGTTCTTGTAATAGTCTGTTGCAGGACCCAGGCAGCCAATATTCTTAGGAAATAAGCGTTACTTATAAATTATTACAAATATAATATAAGTGGTTAATTTATAAATCGTTAACAAAAAGCATGTCTGATGCACTTCGTTCATCTGGCACTACATGCAAAAATAACTACATTTACTCTATTAATTATTATTAACATTCTATTAATAGAGATGTGAAATCAACTTTGGTGAGCCTCTCTGATTTGTCCACCCTCTGCTTCAGCGATCCTTCACCAATGGTTGGCAGTAAGCTTTGGAAGACGGATATTCTTCCACCAGTTGGTATCTGAGGCATTAAAAGATTTGTAGCTAAGCAATATATTAGCTCTTGCTTTATGTTGTTATTGTTGCCAATGATATTGCAATGATTTTCAAATGATGTTGTGATACCATCATTATTGGATATGATCGTTTGTTATTACATTCGAAACAATAATAACCATATAATTGAAAGGCAAAATATTACATTCTCAACCAATATCACGACTTAGTGTAACATTACGGTAGCTTCATTTTTCTAAAAACATTTAGACTCAATTTAGGAAAATTAATTCAATCTAAAGCACAAGCAACAATGATATCAAAGCACAGTCGACACATCGAGTGCAGCAGCAAATATCAGCAAAACTAAAGAACTGATCATAGGAAGCATGAAACCATCGTTTGAAAGACCGACCATCATCATTTTGGCAAACTGAAGGGCACTGCCGAGAGCACTACCGGTTTCCTCGTTGGACTTGAACATGGACGGCAGCTTCTTCAAGAAGTCGACTACCATGTCTTTTCCCTGCTGGAGGTTCACGAGCAGACCCTCGGGGCAGGGCACGTAAGGTTCTGAGAGAGAGATTAACTCGCTTGTTAATGTTTAGGCATTAATCTATGATCCTGAACATCTGTGTTGCTTCACATGTATATGTATGGTCTAACTAAATACTTAATCACCAGCAATTTTTGAAATAAATTTAGTACGGCGTTTTAAACCAACCGTCCAAGTCAGGAACAACGATCAGTTGAATTTGCGACAGTTCTTCGGAGAGATTGAAGAAGTAGAGGTTGCTGTCATAGGCCATGAATCCGATCTGCGTCCTTCCGTCCCCCGGAATTTTATCCAATTCACTCATCAGAGTTTCACAGAACAAATCCAAATAGCCTGGAAAGAGGAGCAGAATATTTTTATATTTTTAAAAGATAATTTGTGTCGACTGAAAGCTGAAGTAACTTTCAGACGTGGATTGTGAACATCACACTTTTTATACTGATTTAACTAAAACTGTGTATAAAATTGCTCAAAAGAAATAAACGTATGGATCAATAAATCAACCGAAAAACACAGGTTAGCATGGGTATGCAATAAAGTCATCTTATGATGTCCATATAAAAACACTTAAGGAAACACTCAACATAACAACATCTGCCAGTTACTGAACTTTAAGAAATGTTTAAACGAAATTTGTACAATGATCAAAATAAATTAAAGTAGCTTCAGTTGTTAACTAAAAATAAATATCAAATAAGCTTAAAACATGAAATTCAAAGTTGAACCAACTGACTGACCAGTGTCAATGGCATTGTGTGTAACATCCAACAGGTATAAGTATACTGCAGGCATTGGGGGTCTTAACTGAATTGATAAATATTTATGAGGTAACATTCAATTAAAATTATTTACATTATTTTATTATTTTATAGGCATCAGCAGCTGAATGGTTGACGCTTTCATTTTGGTGCAACTCCATCAAGATTTCAACTCCTTGCAGGAGTTTCTATAACTAACTAGTGCTAATTTAAAAACATGTCAATAAGGCATCAAAGTTAACAATATTTTCGAATCACTTTATAGACTACTAAATGGTTTATTAAATTATTAAATTGTATTCAAAGTAAAACATACAGTGCCAGTTGTACTCACAAGGTACTCGTCCGATGCAATGTAATCGATGCTCGTGTTTTTGAACTCCGGTCGCTTGAACGGATCTCCGTAAGCAGGACTGTACTCGAAAATTGGCACTGCAATGTAACAATAAAACAATAATGATGTAATGTTACTGTTGGGACGTCATCTTGGGTATAATTATACGATTGCATTCTACATTGTGCGATATTAACAATTATGCATACATCATATAATGAACAATATTAACAATTATACAAATATGTAATCACATATTTATATCAAATGTTAACATTAAAATCACCTATCTCACAAAAGCGTTAATTTAAATAATTGTGGTTTAATCATTCAATGCAACATGTGAAACGGTAGGCGGGTAGTTTTTGAAGTATTTCATTAGATGCAGATCACTCAAGTAAAAAGACATTAGTTAATAATTTCAGTAATCGATAATAAATATGACTTCCTCCTGATGATGATTACACGACAATTATCTGAGGAAGAGCAACGATAGACCAACCGTTGTTGAGTCTGTAGCAAATGTTACACTTCCACCTCCCGGGATCAGGGAAAGAAACGAACGGATTCATGTACGTCCTACAACTTCCGCATCTCACAATCATCTGAGAAACTACCAATTGCTGTTTCGGGAGGGTGAAATCAATACTTCAAATTAAATTTTATGTTGTTTTTTTTTTAAATCAGTCAATGAATGAGTCTCACGAATTGGTTATAAATGACAAGTTCATAAATGATTGACAGAGTGACCTAAAAATAAGACATTCATTCTCATTTCTAGCTGAGGTCTAACTAACAACAAATCAATGAAATCAATGCTAACAACACTGAAATGCCTTGAAGTATGCGGAGCACAATAAACGTACATTTTGTACATTATATTATCATCATCATCATCATCACTAGGGCTACATATATTGATCACCATAAATATAATACAGTGAAGTCATGATATAAGTCATGGTAGCAGTTGACAGCCAAGCTGAAAATGTTAAAAAGCCAAGCAGCACGAGACAAAACAAGATTGAAAGTGCAACGCTGATTAAATGATTAAATGTTTAAACCAATGGTCAACAGTGGTGATGATAGCAAACAAGAAAAGCCAGCAAAGCAAACCAACAGAAAGGTCTTTGAAGGGGTGCAGCAAAACTCCAAGAGGAAGACGACTTTTCTGGAGAAGGGAAGAGGTCTTTGGGATGGCATTCAACGTGCAACACATGATGCTGTGAATGATGATAATGATTTTCATCTCTAACAATTACGTTATCACTCAATGATTTCAGCAAACAATTAGTGATTTCAAATGTCAGCAAATTAAACGTGTTTCATCATCTCAGGCACTATTTACATTCTAATGCCAATAGTTACCACCGATGTCCCTAACCACATTGGTTTAAATATTCTGCAGCAACAAGAACATACTCAGGATGGCAGTTGATGGTTCTGTAAGTGGGATTCAGTTTGGGCTCGTTCATGACGAACCCATTCCTCGTCACCAAGTCCCTCTCTTGCGTCAGGTTGCTCGTCACTATAGTCTCCTTGAGGACAAACCAAATTTAATGTCTTAATGTCATGAATTCAAGACGATGTCAATTTGTACGAAGGCAAACATACTTCAGAAACAAAATTCTAAAAACAAATTTAGTAATTAATTAAGATCTTATTTCTTTTCCCTAATTTATATTCCCTGCCACTTCAACATGTAGAAATCTCAGAAACATGTGAAAATGCAATACGAATTTCAATGCCAGCCTAAACTAGAGCATGTGAATCTTGACAAACATTACTTCATTTACGTTGAGTCCCTCAAAACTTCCTGGCAAACCCTGATGGGCAGCGTTGAGATGGTTCTGAGGGAGATGCTGTTGCGACTGGGAGAATTGTTGCTGTTGCCATGACAACTGCTGGTTAGGAAGAACTTGTGACTGCTGCCATGGCTGCCCGTCGCAGTCCTGTCTGGGCGGCTGGCCTTGACCATGTTGCCCTGTTGAAGTTTGGGGATAATTCTGCTGATTTGTAGGCAATGGCCAAGGCACTTGCTGGTGCAATGGCTGATTGGGACCCTGTTCTGCAAGAGACTGGGAAGTAATCCAAGACTGTTGAGGTCCAGGATGGTGTTGGAGTTGTTGTTGAGGGCCTGGGTGTTGTACTATTTGCTGAGGGAGACCTTGATACTGTTGCTGAGGGAAACCCTGATGCTGTTGCTGAGGGGAAGCATGATGTCGTTGGTGAAGGAGACCATGATGTTGTTGCCAGAGTTGTTGATGAGGCTGTGATGGCTGTTGCTCTATGCTGGGGAAAAGATGTGGGGGAAATGATGTGGGCTGAGTTGGACCAAAATTGGAATCTGCAGCAGTTGTTGCTGTGGTCATGGCCTGAATGTTACCAAAAATCACTTTGCATTTATGTTTTAAGCAAATAACTAATATTAATATGAACAATGAAATAGCTTTTTTGCCATGTCATTCAAATGCAAATTATTATTGAATGTTTTAAAAACAAATATGAAGGAAGGCATTGATAACTAACATGTGTGATTTGTGAGGCTGAATGTAATGAAGGAGGAGGAGAGATAATATTCTGACCTGAAAATGGGGGAAAACATGCAGACGTAATAAGTCTCATTGGAAATAAAAATAAGTTAACACTACATATTTATGTCCAATGACCATTTTAAAACCATTAATTATGTCATTAGTTTAAATTAAATATATAAGTTTATTAAGTGTTACAAATTAAAACAAATAGTCCAAGCAAAAAGTGTTCAATGCCTACTTGATTGATCTGCAAATGATTGATTCCTGGGTTGATCTTGATGTCTGAGATTGCCTGTTAAAGGAGTTTCGGACCTTGATGCATCCCGGGATCCTAACGTCAATGAATTCCATTCATCATTCAATTCAAATCAAACTCTAGATTCAATAATAATAACAGTAATTAATTCAACTGCAGCCTTATAATAAACCTCGGATAAAAAGTTGAATCACACATTAATTTATGATCATGATTAGGAAATATAATCTAAATATTAAGCAATACATTAAAAAAATATTTTAAATCAAAAATTAAAATACTCACCAGAAGGAGAATCGATCATCGATTGTGGAAGTGAAATTGGCGGATCTCCGAGATAAGACCCTTTGGTTTGTCTATTTTCTGGAGGAGGGTGGAGATGACTCGAGGTACTAGGGAAGGCCGAGTGCACGGCAGGATTCATCTGCCTTTGGGGTGCAATTAGAGGATCAGGCAAAAATGTTGACAACACAGGAAGAGGGGGCAGATATGGCAGAGAAAATCCGGGATTCGACAAAATAGGGTTGGGATGATTTACTTGGGGAGCCACGTAAGTAGTACTTGAAGGTGTTAACATGTTTGGAGGACGACTTTGTGATAAACCATGAGGCACAACTGTGCTTGTCTTCTGAATATTTGATGATCGTTTTTATTAAGCTTTAAGATTGATCAGAAATATTAAAAATATTTCAAATGTGCTCACAACCGCGAGGTCTTGCTGAAATCCATTAAAAGGTCCATTATGTAACTGATTTTCTTGAGTAGAGATGAGCTGCGAGGGCCATGGTGGCCTTGCAGGCACTGTAGGGGTCGGAAAAAGGGATCCAGGTGGTTGATAAAACTGCATACCGCCTGCAAAGGCAGCAACCCAGATTGTCAATTAAAAATAAACAAAATAAACTCGTGATTACCTACCTGTTCGTGGATTTTGAAAGTTATCTGAATTGTCAAATTTCTGGCGTGTATTTGATTCTACAATTGATTTGTTGTGAGCGTAAATTGGCTGATCCATCACGCCAACTAATTAAGATGCCTACTCGGACGCTGCAAAACACATCAACAACTTAAACATTAAACCGGAACAGATGTCTTTTGACATGCGCATTTGACTTACGTGGCAAAAGAAAACAGTTAAAATGCTGTCGCGGCCTTTGAAACTTTCGTTTTATGGTAAAAAATTTTAATATTTAAAAAACATTTTTAAAAATTTGATATCAATGTAAACATTAACCATCCTAGCATGGTTTTTCTTTAACTCCTACTGCTAGATTTTTTGAGTAACGCAGTTTAATATCAATATGAACTAGAAATCGACAGGGGACCCGGGGAAGGGGCCGCAAGAAATGAAAATTTCCTGTAAATTTTATTACAGGAACCACAAAAGCTGATTATTATAATAAAGCTCTATATAAATTGTTACCTTTAAATATAAGTTCAATATTACTCAATTTCACACACGACATCATTTTATTCGAAGCAAAACTCCAATAAAATTTCAATGAGATTTAACCGGTAGAACTTGTAGAATATGCAAAATAGCATTATGGCATATAGGACAAAGTTTATTGGTAGGTTTTAGCTTTTTTCGTAGACTTTAAAAATGGCAAGAGGCCAAGACCCTTAAGGCCCCCTAAATTCACCAGTGCTTAAGAAACAGTAATGTTTCCTCATTCTTTGACAAACGTCTGACCACGAATGCCATTTAGAACTGCTTTCACTATCACTTGAGCCTGATGAGCATCTATTTTCTATTGGCTACTAATATCTACATGGAGAGCTAAAAATAGATTCTGAATATCAAGACTACGCTTCACAAACATTAATATTATAATAAGAGTCACTTTTCTATTGACCCTTAACATTAGCATTAGCCGCCATTTAACAGAATGTGAATTTCAAAATTCTATGCGATATGTAGACTTTGAAGCTACTCAGCGGCATCGCTAGTGATGTGTGATCTGAAGTGCACAAGTTATCACTTATGATTTTTGTAGACGAAGACGGTAATGATATTCATGACAAATTTCGTTGTTAAGGAAAACTCACTTCTGTCGCGAATTGGTATTGAAGTTCCGATGGAACATATGCCACCATAATAAACTTTGAATTAAGTAATAGTAATAATAATTATAATAATAATATTAACAAATAATAATTATTATATATATTATAATATAATATTATTAATTATTATAATATGAATATTTATTAATTATTTATAATAATTATTATATAATAATTATATTATATAATATAATATTAATATTTATTATTATTATTATTAACAGTATGCTGATATTTTAACATGAAACTTTGTTCGATTTCGAAAACCTCAAACATAAATTTGATTGGACATCCTCTGGTTGAACCCTATCCTTGTATTAAACTGCGATTTGTCAAGGACATTACTAAAATACTATTACTACGGTCGTCTCGATTCTTCCTAATAAAGCAGTTATGTGATAATAAATAATAAAAAAATTCTCGAAATTTTTTGTACATGATATACGACATTCCCCGGCTAAAATTTAACAATTAGGGTTTGGGTTATTTTAGGGTTAGTTTAAGTTTTATTTTTTAATGAATATTAAAGTAATTAAACTACAACGACAGTTATTAATTCTTTAAACGAAAATATCTCCAAAACAGTTGCTGCTCTATGACCTATTTCAGATCTCAACCAATCACAGTGAAGGCTTACGAATATTAATCAGCAATGGCTATTGCTTGTTAGGGCTTGGAAATACGCAACCGATATACAGATTTAAATCTTAAAATTCTGGGTTTGTTTGCTAGAAGGTTCAAGGAAACGTAGTTAATCGAAAATTCATCGAGATTTGATCATGCAATGCTTTAACATCTTTGTTGGTATTATCATCATAACCCAAATAATTTCCTTTCATTTATTATCAATATCTTGTTCATCTCGCCATTATGCTACTACTCAAAAGTGTAAGACAAAATTGAAAGTGGAAAACGCGCTCTAGTATAGGCGAGACCACGCCTCTTGACCTGGATGATCAATCAACGAACAAAAGACTTCCGCAAAAATCTCCTGTCTCGCAATTCGCTTTCTGGATCCACATCATTTTTAAATTTTCTCCAAACACTGATACGATCCCATACAGGACAAGTCGGCACGTTATTCACAACAAAGTATAACTCCTCTAATATTGCCTAAAGTGATCAATTGAATTAAATAAGATAACGTTTAAAAAGCTTAAAATGTCTCCCATGTTTGCATACCTTGTCATTTTGCTCACCGCTAATAATCTTCAGCAAATCGTCAGCACGATGTTCTTGTCCTCTCGGTAAATATAAGAATGGACTATAAGAAATCAAAATCAGTTTTTATAATAAAGTATGAGATGCAGTTACACAATAATTAACATCGCAAGATAAGTCGAACAAAGTCATCCACTCACCACATCTTCAACGTAAATTCAATCCATTCGAATAGATTGGATCGGGATCCTGGCTTCCTAAAAGCTTCATTGACAATAAATCTGGGGTAAATACCCCTGCACCTCCAGAAAACCATTGATTCGTAACATTTAGGAAACTTTTCTAACTGTAATGAATAAATAAGTTTTAAAGAAAATATATCAACTATCGATAAAATTACGTGCAGTTTGGCTGGATGTTTGCGATTTTTGCAAACCCTGCGCCGCCTCGTGCAAGAGGGCTATATAAATGGTTGACATTTTATCCAGACATCCTAAGCCCAAATCATCTTAGTTATGCAATTAATTCGATTTTTAATCAAATAGATAAATAAATAATTAATTACTTGACATCCTATACGGATAATCAATAGGTCGGCTCAGCACAAGTACGAAATGAAATGAAATGATTGGTTATTTAATTACCTCAAGAACTTCAGCAGTTTTCCAGAACGCTGTTCGAATAATGTTCATAAGTTCCAGTCGATTTAAAAAAGGGTCGAAGAAGACATGTTTTTCGATCGTTAAATCCTCCGAATGTGATTCTGAATTGAAAGATTCTTTTGAGTCATCTTTCAACTGATGACCATCCCAAATTCGGACTCCTATTAAATCTCCACCGTTTTCCGATATGTACGGCTCGCGTTTATAACCACGAAGACATTTCTCCAATTCATTCCACTTTTCCAGTGGTTTTTCCTTAAAATATGAGAACGTAATACTGTCATGATATTAACATTTCATACAAACTTAACCAAATAATAAGTATATTTAACTAATTAAACAAACTTAATTAATATCCGAACTAATACCAATAACTCACACATATTTCTGAACAAAACTCTGAACAGAAGATGCTGACTAAATGGTACATGTAACACAAAAAGTTAGTGTTAATGGGCAAATCGTATTCGTGGAGTGCTCCATATTTGTTATATGTCTAAAATTGAATTTGTCAAAGTCAGCATTAATAGTATAGTAATTTTGAATTGAATTTTCAATTTCACAATAACGTAGTTTAGATTTAAATGACAATTTTATCAATGTTAAGTTCTTTTGGTGAAAATGGATTTTAATAAGCGCGTTTGAAAATATGAATACAAAGGCTTTCAACATCAATGATGGGCATAATAATCATTATGATTATCAGTGCAATGCAGCGTCACTGCCAACTGAAATTGCATCATTACGTTGAAATTGGCGCCATTTAAATGCTTCACGTAATTTGAACAACATCCGTTACCTCGAAGCATCCTCTTATAAAAGATTCAATGAGCTTCATTCTCTGACTTTCGTCGTTTGAAGACATGAAATAGGCATACAAGTGGTCCAATTGCAAACGTGGGAAATGTTCGTAATCGAGCAAGTTGAATGCTTGAATTGATGGATTTTGTTGCTGAAGATGTTGAAATATAATTAAATTTAAAATTAATTCTTGATGGTTTTATAAAATAAATATTATAATTATTATTAAGTTGAAATATAATTAAATTAGAATGTAATTAAATTTAAAATTAATTCTTGATGGTTACATAAAATAAATATTATAATTATTAATAATAGCTCTATGGGAATTGCTTCAAACCATCCAAGTCCAGAATCTTTGTTCCTTAATGATAAGTGTCTGTAAAGTTTCGTCCTCACATCTAAATATGGCTTCAGCTAAAAAGATGTTATTCAAGAAATTATTTATGGAAATTGTTTTTATAATTGTTAAATAATAATCAAGACACCATTGCAATTTTAATAAAAAAAATAACTTTTAATGACTAGGAAATGGATAGCGATAAGTGTCCTTACATTGACGACGCAACCACTGTGCAATTCTCTGTTTTTTTGGGCAACGAGGTAATGGAATATTTCTTAATTTGGACAGGAATGTAAGGGTATCTGAAAGGTATCAAGGTTATAAAATGGTGAATTAATAAAAGTGCATTAATTATTCATGAACTCGTTAACAAATCTAAATATATTGGATTAAGTACTTGACACGTCATTAAACATTGGTGGGTAAACAAGTTTCTGGAGCTTTTCAGTCACTGCTCTCATCGCTTTGACTGCCAGGCATGCATTGCTGAGGTTCCATGATTGAAATGGGAATTTAGCGAAACTGAAAGTTTTAAGAACAGGTTATCATTTTCAAGTTAAGGTTTCAAATTTCAAAACAGCTTTTTCATACTGTGCGACCCAATAACAAATACCAGGACCACGAGTGTGATATTTATTGGGAGAAATCTCGATCAGTTGAGTTAAAGGCCCGTTAAAAAATTGAGCCGCTCTAGGCTAAAAAAGTAATTAAAAATAAAAATTTTACAAATTAATTTTAAAATTATTCTAATAAATATTAAGGTGAAAGTCAACGAATGTTAGATTTACAATCTCATTTGCCAGAAAATTGTATAATTCCAATGATTTCTCGACAAGCAATGACAATGCATCTCCCGATGGTAATCCTGTAAATGTAAGTGGCTTGTTTGGTATTTTTCAAAGAAACGATTTTAACACTTGAAGCACTTAAATGAAAACAAGTTCCACTAACGTAACGAGTCATCGTTAAGCTGGCTATGGTTCGGTATTATTAAATCATCAATTTCACAGAGAAAATCTGAATTTCTGGGTAGGTATAAACTGATAAAAATAAAAATTTATTATTGTTTTGAAAAGTTTATTAGTTAAAATATTGTTATAATTATTATTGAATTATAAATAAAATATTAAATTAGTGTTTAAAAATTTATTATATAAACGCCATTTGAGTTAGTATCTTTGCTAGTCAAAATCATCTCAGTTATGAAACGGAAATAATCAAATAAATAAATAAATAGTATCTTTGCTAACATGCTAGGCTTAAAATGTAGATGAGTCATTCTAGTAAAAATAACGATAATGAAGAACGAACCAGAGGCGAAGAGATATTTGTCTAAATCGATCACTGAGGAGCTAAAATTAGATTAGATTGGAAAATTAGTAAATAGGTCTCAGTTTGAGGTGGCGAACAAAATAATTCCGACCAATTCATTTAATAATTTTTTAGTTAAGTTAGTGCAACTGTCTTTAAAATCCATTATCTCTTCGATAAACTCATAGATTTCTGAAGAAATAAAATGTATAAAGTCTTAAAGATTTCATATGTTTATGCATTGAAGGATGTATGCTAGCATAATAATCATTATTTTATACCTTTTTCCGCAGTCGTCATTTCTTGATATTTTCTGAAATAAAATTAATGATTGCTATTAAACAATGCCCAATTAACTTCATAATGAATTAATAGTTTTAATAGCAATTAATCTCTTCTTTTATTTAGTTCACAAAGCAGTTAATAATATGTTTTAATACGACGGTGAAGTTAGCAAGACTTCAGCAAGAACTTTGACATCTAATAACTCTGGAACGCGTAGAGCTAAAAATATAATCTAATCTAATGTTATATCTAACATAATTTAAGATGTGGCAAAATGTTTAATTATGAACGTGTTTCCTAGTTTCCAGTTTGGACTTACGACTCCAAATTTTCTCTCGAATTTTGGTTCTAACTATAGCGACGTGTTCAGCTAGATATGTGGAGGTAACATCAATCCATAAAAAAGACATTAAATAAGAGTTCGCATAAATTAAAAAAATTATTACTTTTATTTACATTCAACTTCATCTGACCTGTAAAAATAATAATTATTGTAATAACTCGTCATTAATAATACGAATAGTACCATCGACGACAACAACTATAGTAATGACATGGTTCGTTCAGGTCCTAAAAAGTCCTACATTTCCGAAATTCGGTTTTTAGTACTAAAAAGTCCTAAAAAAGTGATAAAGTTTCAAAAAATAACAATGTTCAAGAAGTTTTATTGCAATAACAATTAGCTGGAAATCGGTCCCTTAGTTCTTGCGGTCTCATTGTTCTAGTGGGAACTCACACAATTAAGTTTCCTGTTACGTTCGTTCGCTTGTCTGTTTGATCCTTTAAGTTTTGATAGCACTATCAATCATGCCTGGACTTTGTGTTTTCAAATGGCTAGACAATGAAGAATGGAGTTGGCTGAGAAGGAATACTACAGATTCCCAAACGGCGTATTGTTGCGCCTGCAAAAAGAACCTTGACATTTCGAAATTGGGAGTTACAGCAGTTACAACACACGTTTGCCTTGACCGTAAGGCAATTGCCTCAAATGTTGAAGTATCCATGAAAATGTATTAGTTGACGCTGCGATCGTCCAAGAATCAGACTGCGATAAATATCTGAAAGAATATTCAAAATTTGCAAATTCCAACAAAACAATTCTTAATGCATATAAAAGGGAGCAAAGACTTGATATTTTCTTTAGGGAGCATGGGCAGCTGCGACGATTACGCATGGATATGGAGGGACGTAGTAAGTTTTGCTAACTTTGAGTCATGGTCAGGCATCTGTTGAACGAGGTTTCTCCATAAATAAAAATATGATTTGTGAGAATCAAAAAGAATAGAACTGGAATGCAAAGAGGATAATTAGAGACCATGTTAACAGTGTTGGAAGTATAGACAATTTTAGGATAGATAAATCTGTCCTGAGCCATTTTAAAGCATCAAGACAAAGATATAAATTTTATTTGGATACCTTGCATGAGGAAGAGCGACAGGTAGCTGCAATCTCAAAACGTAAAGCAGATGAAGAGGACATGATCATGCTGAGGAAGAAGCTGAAGACTCTAAAACATGACAGGGATATGAATTTTTTTTCGAAGATTTCGAATATTAATGGATGAAAGTGTAAGAACCAGGAACATGGATCTTCTGGTCCAGGCAAACAGCCTAAGGGAATGTAGCGAGGCAAAAGCGACAGAAATTGCAACTTTAGAGAAAGACTTGGAAAATTGATTTTTATTTAAATAATAGTTAATTCTTGTGTTTTATGCCTAAATTATACAAAAATAAATAATTAAAATCTAAATATCGTTATTTTTGTTATTATTGTTGGTTCTAAAAATTGGAGTAGAAGGTCCTAAAAAGTCCTAAATTTTGGTTTTCAAGTTCCTGTATGAACCATGTAATGATGATGATAATAATAATAATAATAAAAGAATGATAATAATAATGACAATATACAGTACTAATTATACATTAATTGTAACAACATTAGTGGTAGTGTTGTTAGTTAATAAACATAAAGAATAATAAGGGGTGGAATTTACCATCTTTCGTTACTCATATATATAAGTAAAATGAATGTGTGCGAGTTCATTATAAAGTCAAAATCATTTTAAATATGCAACGGACTTTAATCAAATAAATAAATGAGTTCAATATATATATGCGGAAACGTTCCCTTTAATATTTTTTCAGCATTGGCGGAAAAATATAGCATCTGCGCGGCACATTTTCATGCCTGTGCGGAACATTTCCAGTTGCGCATGTGAATTTTTTTAACATATGTTGTCACGTCCTTCGCTCGAAGCCCATAACAAACAGGTAGTACCGCTACCACCACCAAAAATAAGTGTCATATCTCTGAGATCCCGAAGAAAGACAAGGTTTAGCGTAACGGTTTATTCACAAGTAAACAACAACTACACACGGTCACTACACGAGAGAGAGAGTGACCTTATTTATTTATTTATTTGATTAAAGTCCGTTGCATAACTAGGATGATTTGGACTTAGAGAGTGAGCTTTATTTATTTATTTACTTGATTAAAGTCCGTTGCATAACTAGGATGATTTGGACTTAGAGAGAGTGAGCTTTATTTATTTATTTACTTGATTAAAGTCCGTTGCATAACTAGGATGATTTGGACTTAGAGAGAGTGAGCTTTATTTATTTATTTACTTGATTAAAGTCCGTTGCATAACTAGGATGATTTGGACTTGTTAGTTAGTGTTAGTTATTAAAAATTAATAATATGTATTAGTGTAATAATAGGGATTAATAATAATAAGTTAAATACAGTTTAAATAAAAATCACCAAAGTAATTGACTCCGATTTTTGCAAATCCATCTGTAGATGATGTCCACACTCGCTGGATTGCTAAGCAAGGAACTCATATCAGATAGACTTGTATTGAGTATGATTTCTCTCCTCAGGGCAGATTGGGTCGGACATTCCATGAGGAAATGCTGCACATTTTCATCTTCCTGAGGGCACGTCTTGCACTTTCCGTCTGGATGATGTTTTAAGAGAAACAGGTGTTGGTTCAGAGCACATTTTCCAACTCGGAGTCTGGAAATAAGGACCTCCATTTTCCTTGAGGCACATTGGAATTTGCTCTTAGTCGACACAAGTTTCTCTATGGTCTTGTAATGCTGGCTTCGCGGGTCTTCGTCCCATCTGGCTTGCCACTATTGGATGATGTTGCGGGCCACGGACCTTTTGACATCCTTGACAGACGCTGGGATCCAGCGGTCTATCTGATCCCTTGCAGTGGCGGCTTTTGCCCGAGCATCTAAGACTAGTAACCGCAGGAAACCGTCAGACACCAGTCATCCAAAACCATTATCAAAATCATCAAACTAATCTTCTTCTAATCCTCCCACAGCTAGTTAGTTAGTTCTTTATTAACGTCAATTTCATAACTAGATGATTAGGACGGGGACAACAACAGAAAGCAACAAGAACATCGATGACACACTAAAAAAAACAACTAAATTCTTGAATAAATTATATGTACAGAGTTTAATGTACAGTCATATCAATCAGTCTACCTCAGGTTTCTTCTCTTTTCCTGTTGGACACAGGAACTTTGTCCTACTTGCATAATTAGAGACGCGGGTTCCGAGCGCCATATTTGTTTATGTTTCATGAACTCAACGCGATATTATTCCTTCTCAACTCGCGTCAACAATTCCTCTGTTCAACATTTATTCTTCTGATTGTCTGTGTATATACATTTACACTACAAATTGGTGACTCCGACGTGATAGAAGAGATATGAAATCAGAGGAGGCCGGAGCTCTACCACGTGTGACAGCAGTCAGCATGCAGTTGCCGCCGTTTTTCACAGCGAACCCGAGACTGTGGTTCGCCAACATCGAGGCGTTGTTTCACATACAACGCCTGAAGGACGAGACTCAGCGATACGCACACGTGGTACACAATCTGCCCTTCCACGTAGCGGAGCAGGTCCAGGACCTCATCTACGAGGTTCCAAGCGAGAGGCCGTACACCGGTCTCAAGGAGGCCATCCTGCAGCGCTGCGGACAATCTCAACAGACAAGGCTGAGGAGCCTTTTCAGCGCAGTGCAACTGGAAGGTCGGCTACCCAGCCAACTCCTTCGACACATGAAGACGCTGCTGGGAGACAATTCGATGGACGAAGCCATCCTCCGGCAGCTATGTCTACAGCTTTTCTGTCCGAGGTTTGCAACGTGTATAGTTTTCAGATGCTCCAGCTCATTCAACAGCATATAGACTGAATTTCTAAGAGGCCGACTGTATCCATGGAATTCCCACCAATTTCCCTTCTAGAGTAAGTGATGCATCAACTTCTACGGGCACAGCCCTGTCGTGTAGAGCAACAACAATAACCCTTCGCTCAACACGCGCCGACTTTTGGACTGTCGTCTAGTGTGTATAACTCCACAGAAATAGAAGTGATGATAAATCAAACCTTTCCTGCTAGGGAACAACACAAATCAAAGGATCTGTAATGGTCCGTTTCACCTAAAATGGTGTGGGCGTCCTACACCACGTTACCCTAACGTCTCACATCAGAATACAGAGTTTACACAGCCTACTTGAAATGAACTGTTCGTTCGGCGGTATATAAAAGTATTTGACAGTATGTAAAACTGTGGGGCTATTAAGACATTATATTCTGTCGCCTACGGTAAACGAAGAGACGTGCAAAAATTGACATGATCGGACCGACCGGGGCCCCTTACAGATGGGGGCCCCCTGGCAGTGACCTCACCTGCCCCCCTTCTCGGCGTCACTGAGTTTTCCCAAGACTTGATCATGCAATGCTTCAACATATCTATTGCTATTATCAACATAACCCAAATAATTTCCTTTCATTTATTATCAATATCTTGTCCAACTCATCATTATGCTACTAGTCAAAAGTGTAAGACAAAAGTGAAAGAGAAAAGCGCGCTCTAGTATAGGCGAGACCACGAGACCACGCCTCTTGACCTGGATGATCAATTAATGAACAAAAGTCTCCAGCAAAAAAACCCTATCCTCGAGGTCATAATTCGCTTTCTTGATCCATATCATTTATAAATCTTGTCTTGGTATCTATTCCACATGTCTCGGCACGTTATTCACAACAAAGTAGAACTCCTCTAATGTTGCCTAATAAGTGAACAATTGAATCAAATAAGATAACGGTTAAAAAGCTTAAAATGTCTCAAATGTTTGCGTACCTTGTCAACCTGTTCACCGCTAATAATCTTCAGCAAATCATCAGCACGATGTTCTTGTCCTCTCGGTAAATATAAGAATGGACTATAAGAAAACAAAATCAGTTTTTATAATAAAGTATGAGATGCAGTTACACAATAATTAACATCGCAAGATAAATGGAACAAAGTCATCCACTTACCACATCTTCAATGTAAATTCAATCCACTGGAATAGATGGGATTGCGATCCTGGCTCCCTCAAAGCTTTATTGACAATAAACCTGGGGTAAATACCCCAGCACCTCCAGAAGATCATTGATTCGTAACATTTAGGAAACTTTTCCAACTGTAATGAATAAATAAGTTTTAAAGAAAATATATCAACTGTCGATAAAATTATGTGCAGTTTGGCTGGATGTTTTGCGGTAGCAGTCGAATGTGTCGCGTTCGCAAACCCTGCGCCGCCTCGTGCAAGAGAGCTATATAAGTGGTTGACATTGTATCCAGACATCTTAAGTCCAAATCATCTTAGTTATGCAATTAATTCGATTTTTAATCAAATAGATAAATAAATAATTAATTACTTGACATCCTATACGGATAATCAATAGGTCGGCTCAGCACAAGTACGAAATGTAATGAAATGATTGGTTATTTAATTACCTCAAGAACTTCAGCAGTTTTCCAGAACGCTGTTCGAATAATGTTCATAAGTTCCAGTCGATTTAAAAAAGGGTCGAAGAAGACATGTTTTTCGATCGTTAAATCCTCCGAATGTGATTCTGAATTGAAAGATTCTTTTGAGTCACCTTTCAACTGATGACCATCCCAAATACGGACTCCTATTAAATCGCCACCGTTTTCCGATATGTACGGCTCGCGTTTATAACCACGAAGACATTTCTCCAATTCATTCCACTTTTCCAGTGGTTTTTTCTTGAAATATGAGAACGTAATACTGTCATAATATTAACATTTCATACAAACTTAACCAAATAATAAGTATAGCTAACTAATTAAACAAACTTAATTAATATCCGAACTAATACCAATAACTCACACATATTTCTGAACAAAACTCTGAACAGAAGATGCTGACTAAATCGCGCATGTAACACAAATAATGAGTGTTAATGGGCATACCGGTTCTGGGGACTTTCCCACATTTGTTATACGTCTAAAATTGAATTTGTAAAAGCCAGCATTAATATTATAGTAATTTTGCATTGATAAACATTCAATTTCACATACAACATAGTTTAGATTTAAATGACAATTTTATCGATGTTAAGTTCTTTTGGTGAAAATGGATTTTAATAAGCGCGTTTGAAAATGTGAATACAAAGGCTTTCAACATCAATGATGGGCATAATAATCATTATGATTATCAGTGCAATGCAGCGTCACTGCCAATTGAAATTGCATCATTACGTTGAAATTGGCGCCATTTAAATGCTTCACGTAATGTGAACAACATACGTTACCTCGAAGCATCCTCTTATAAAAGATTCAATGAGCTTCATTCTCTGACTTTCGTCGTTTGAAGACATGAAATAGGCATACAAGTGGTCCAATTGCAAACGTGGGAAATGTTCGTAATCGAGCAAGTTGAATGCTTGAATTGATGGATTTTGTTGCTGAAGATGTTGAAATATAATTAAATTTAAAATTAATTCTTGATGGTTTTCTAAAATAAATAATATAATTATTAATAAGTGCACGTGGGAATTGTTTCAAACCATCCAAGTCGAGAATCTTTGTTCCTTAATGATAAGTTTCTCTAAAGTTTTGTCTTCACATCTAAATATGGCTTCAGCTAAAAATATTTTATTCAAGAAATTATTTTTATAATTGTTAAATAATAATCAAGACACCATTGCAATTTTAATAAAAAAAATAACTTTTAATGACTAGGAAATGGATAGTGATAAGTGTCCTTACATTGACGACGCAACCACTGTGCAATTCTCTGTTTTTTTGGGCAACGAGGTAATGGAATATTTCTTAATTTGGACAGGAATGTAAGGGTATCTGAAAGGTATCAAGGTTATAAAATGGTGAATTAATAAAAGTGCATTAATTATTCATGAACTCGTTAACAAATCTAAATATATTGGATTAAGTACTTGACATGTTACCACGCATCGGTGGGTAAACAAGTTTCTGGAGCTTTTCAGTCACTGCTCTCATCGCTTTGACTGCCAGGCATGCATTGCTGAGGTTCCATGATTGAAATGGGAATTTAGCGAAACTGAAAGTTTTAAGAACAGGTTATCATTTTCAAGTTAAGGTTTCAAATTTCAAAACAGCTTTTTCATACTGTGCGACCCAATAACAAATACCAGGACCACGAGTGTGATATTTATTGGGAGAAATCTCGATCAGTTGAGTTAAAGGCCCGTTAAAAAAATGAGCCGCTCTAGGCTAAAAAAGTAATTAAAAATAAAAATTTTACAAATTAATTTTAAAAATATATTAAAATTATTCTATTAAATATTAGGATGAAAGACAAAGAATGTTAGATTTACAATCTCATTTGCCAGAAAATTGTATAATTCCAGTGATTTCTTGACAAGCAATGACAATGCATCTCCGATGGTAATCCTGTAAATGTAAGTGGCTTGTTTGGTATTTTTCAAAGAAACGATTTTAACACTTGAAGCACATAAATGAAAACAAGTTCCACTAACGTAACGAGTCATCGTTAAGCTGGCTATGGTTCGGTATTATTAAATCATCAATTTCACAGAGAAAATCTGAATTTCTGGGTAGGTATAAACTGATAAAAATAAAAATTTATTATTGTTTTGAAAAGTTTATTAGTTAAAATATTGTTATAATTATTATTGAATTATAAATAAAATATTAAATTAGTGTTTAAAAATTTATTATATAAACGCCATTTGAGTTAGTATCTTTGCTAGTCAAAATCATCTCAGTTATGAAACGGAAATAATCAAATAAATAAATAAATAGTATCTTTGCTAACATGCTGGGCTTAAAATGCAGATGAGCCATTTTAGTAAAAATAACGACAATAAAGAACGAACCAGAGGCGAAGAGATATTTGTCTAAATCGATCGCTGAGGGGCTAAAATTAGATTAGATTGGAAAATTAGTAAATAGGTCTCAATTTGAGGTGGCGAACAAAATAATTCCGACCAATTCATTTACTAAGTCGTTAGTTAAGTTAGTGCAACTGTCTTTAAAATCCATTATCTCTTCGATAAACTCATAGATTTCTGAAGAAATAAAATGTATCTCATTGTATAAATTCTTAAAACATGTATTTAGTATTAAGATTTCATATGTTTATGCATTGAAGGATGTATGCTAGCATAATAACCATTATTTTATACCTTTTTCCGCAGTCGTCATTTCTTGATATTTTCTGAAAAAAAATTAATGATTGCTATTAAACAATGCCCAACTAACTTCATAATGAATTAATAGTTTTTATAGCAATTAATCTCTTGTTTTATTTAGTTCACAAAGCAGTTTTTAATATGTTTTAATGTTTTGTCTAACACAATTTAAGATGTGGCAAAATGATTAATTATGAACGTGTTTCCTAGTTTCCAGTTTGGACTTACGACTCCAAATTTTCTCTCGAGTTTGGTTCTAACTATAGCGACGTGTTCATCTCGACATATGGAGGTAACATCAATCCATAAAAAAGACATTAAATAAGAGTTCGCGTAAATTAAAAAAAAAATATTACTTTTATTTATATTCAACTTTATCTGGCCTGTAAAATAATAATTATTGTAATGCACAGTAACCGTCATTAATAATACGAATAACACCAACGCGTACAACAATTTTAGTAATGATGATGAGGATGATAATAAAAATTAAAATAACGATAATAATAATGACAATACTAATTATACATTAATCGTAACAACATTAGTGGTAGTATTGATAGTTAATAAGCATAAAGAATAATAAGGGGTGGAGCCACTGACGGGAGGGAAGTCATCAATTTCTTTGATTTAATATTCTTTCGTCCTCACGATATTAATCATTCAACCATATCAATCATTTCAACGCCACAGTTTATAACGATCCTACATCGATTAGATCGCTTAAAAGATTAATTCAAAATTACTTTTACTGTATTTATTAGCAAACTGCAAAACTATAAAAAAAAATCATTTCTATATAATAAGAAACTCCGGTATGGAGCTGCAGCAGAGATTTCTCAGAGGAGTGACACCGTCCTCAAGAGTGTCGGCCCTGCTCTCCTGACGATCTCTGGGTTTGGGCCGCACCCGATGATCAGCCGATTTTCTCTGATGGCTTGTATCTTTACTTCCACTTCTTCTAAACCTCTTCTTTACCTCTTCTTCGCTTCTCCTTTCTTCTTTCTTCCTCACTCCTCGACGTACTGAAGGTCGGCATGTAAAATCAACTTTCATCACATCAGGCGTCTTTTCTTTTCTTGGACCCACCGTTAGATGAGATAAGATGCGAAATTGCTAGGCATAGTTCTCAAATCCAGTGAGCTGCAACTTGATTGTTAGATATAAGGAATTCGTGACTAGGACATTCCAGAAGTCTAGTGGACTCCTTCTTCTGGGGACAAGTTTGGCATTTGCCCATGTTGTGCCTGTTCATTTGAATTGATAGCGATTCAGACGACATTTTCCAAGCCGGAGTCTGGAGAACTTCCTTCTAGAAGCACATTGGAAGAATCTCCTCGTCGTTGCTTGTTTCTGGACATCGTAGTGGAGATTGTCAGAGGAGCAATCCCTTCTTATCTGCTAGTTTTTGATCTTCTGGGCGACGATCCTTTTGGCGTCTTTGATAGATGCTGGGATTTGGCATCGAGTGTTGACCTTCTCGCTACCTGGGATTCCCAAGTGAGCAGGTATCCAAACGAGAGTGACTTGCTGGTCTTGTTCCTTGAAATTTGAAATCAAAGATAAAATTCTGTGGATTTCAGGATCATGGTACTCATTGTTTTGATTTCTTAGGCACTGAATGGCATTAAGAGAATCGCTTAAAATCACTTTAAATATTTGTCTTCACCCCTTGTAGAAGGTTTTAAGTAGTATTAGACATTCTTCGATGGCTGCTAATTCTGTTGCAAAGATGCTGCTTTCAGGTGAAGCTCAGACGCTAACCTCCACTCCGTTCGTTAATGAATTTTTTCGCAGGTGAAGTTGGTCAAAACCAAACTGGCTAACACACTGCTGGTTGGGATGTTAAGCTCTCGCTTGTTAGCCAAACAAGCAATTGCCATGGATAGATGTTCCAAGTTCATATGGGTTTTTTCAAAAATCTCCTTGGCACCCCTGTTTTTTTTTTTTTTGCTTAGAAAGATTGCCAAACAATTGAATAAAAGTGCTTTTGTTGTTTAACAACATTTTTGCAATACTATACATAAACTTATAATTTAACCTATAATAAACTTTATGTATTAAAAAATTGCAAAAATATTGTAGTATTGTAAAATTTAAAATATATAACACCAACTACATAATACAATTAAATATTTAAAATATATAACCTCAATTACATAATCTGATGAAAATGGAACAACTGTTCAACATTTGAAATTAATTTTTTTAATAAATACAAATAACATTAACAATAAATAAATTCTAGTATGTGTAAAATAATACTTAAATTATCTAACAAAGTATTTCTTCCACGTATACACTATATTATCGTCTAATTTTGTCTTGTGTCCTCCGGTGGAGTTGTTTTTGGTCTTCGGGTTATGGAGAATCCAGGAAAATTTGGTCTGATTTGTAGCATGATTTGTTTCCTTTAGTTACGTTAATTAACATTTCTAGGCTAAATAGCATGTCATTCGTTGATTTTAATTGCAAATGATATCGCGCATGTTGAGTTTAACAGGTTGTTTCCAAAGGCTGGGAATTAAAGCATTATTTTTTATGCAATTTATTTCTCAAACTATGGGTGAATGAGTAAACGAATGAATGAGTGAGTGAGCGTGAGTAGAGTATTGGTATTTAATCTTTTATTGCAATTTTCTATCCATAGAGTCAAAGAACATTATACTATTTAATTCAAATTTATATTAAAACAATGTTTGTATATAATAAAAACATTCAAAATAAACAAAACACTGTGTCCTATTTGTATTAACCTTACTTAAATATTTGGGTTGAGTAGAACAGTTTCCAAAAACCAATTATTAAGTTAGGGGATAAACAAAACTGTCAAATATGTTGGGGTTGAACAATTAAATTGAAAAAGGACTAAGGTTGTTGGGATGTAAATATGTTTAATGAGCTATTTCAAGATGTTTGCTATGGCATCTTTAGCTTTCATGTGGTCTGGGGTTAACGGTTCATTGCAATCCATGATTATGTTTTTATTTGGGATTATTTCAAGTTGCTTCGGGTCAAGGTCCTGCATGATTATGGGTTTATTTGGGATTATTTCAAGTTGTTTCAGGTCAAGGTCCTGCTGAAAGAAGTGAAGGTAATGGTCCTGAAGAAGAAATCTTTGAAGATTCTGAAGATGGTTAGAATTCTGATGGGATTATTTGCAAAGTAAAAAAAAATTGTTTTTACTGACATAATGATTTAATTTGTGGTATTAGAATGTCTGGAATACATGGCCAGCAGCTTCAAAACAAACAAGAAAAGCTTGAAGGCAGCAGAGAAAGAATACCTTGGTAACTTGTAGTTTGTTATGATTGACTTTTCGGATGATGGTGTTGATGACAAATATTTACGACAAATCTTTGTTAGATTATTCTATCAGATCTTGTTTCACCAGAATCTTCAATTCGAGGTGAGAGACCGAAAAGAATTGCTGATGAAGTCCACTACCGGAAAAGAGAAAAGGTCTGCTTCATGCTGTTTGGCCCATATCATGGTGAGCTCGTTTAGCATTTAGCCAAATGAAATAAATGTTGCTTAACACTTTTTTTGAATGCCTAAGTAAGTCGTGCTTCAAGACATTTTTGGCGTTGTTTGATGGAGATTAAATGTTATGATGTGATCTTGGAAACATTTGCTAATTCCCATATTTAATTAGCTATACTTGTAAACCAACTGTTTTCTGTAACTTCTTGTAATTGATTCATGTTATTTTAATAAAGGTACTGGAATGTGGTCTTTACTGGAATATCTGAGGTGAGTGAACTTGTGCTAAATATGCTTGATTGCATTGATAAAATATTGGTTCTCTGATGGCAGAAGTCGTGCAAAGAAGAACTGCCACAATGCAAAAGAATACGAAAAGGTCGCATTTGAGGCTACAGACTGGTGAGATTTGTGTATTTTCTGATTTGCTAAGTCATGATGTAATTGCACTTTAAAATACTAATTCAGTTGTTTGGCTTTAAGTGGCAGATCATACCTACTTCAAAAGTACAGCTTGCCGTGGACTAAGGACTTGTTTGTAACGCTGCTAGTTTGGGAAGGCCATTGCTCACATTTGGCCAATGGATTTTTAGCAGCAGATAGAGCTCTTTGGGTCTGTATAATAAATATCACATGACATGATTTGCAACATAATTTTCATAAATTTCTTCTGTTGTAGGCTACACCCAGAGTTCCAAACATTTCTGATGGTATCAGTTTCTTGAAGCCCTGTATCTGGTATCTTAAAGCCTCACAAGCCCCATTGGACCATGTAATAATGACTGATATGGAATCGATGAACGACTTGGATGACGAAACTTATGAGTGAGTGAATTTTTCTATTCCTTCAATGTGTTTCTAGAGTGAAATATTATTAGTCACATCAGTTGTAAGGTTGATTTTCATTTGATCTAATTTCAGAGAGGAGGTTAAGATCATAGGTCGTTTGGATCAATTGGGCATTAAAACACCAGGGATCTGCTGGATGTCAGATGATGGTTCGACTTTGGGATGCGAGGACCTGTTAGTAGTGTTGATGACATATAGTAATTATTTTATGTTCTACTGAATATATAAATGTTGTACCAAGATTGTCAATAGCTGAAAGCAAAGATGGTGACAAAAAAGATGGTCACAACAAAGATGAGGAGAAGCATCTAAAGCCATACTTGCATGCCATAAAAATTCTGGCTGAGAAGGACCTGAGAGTTCCAGTGTTTTCCTTCAACAATGTATGTTCACAGTTATTGATTATTGTGCTCCGTTCTTTAATCTCCTTTGCTACTTTACATCAGGTTGAGAAAAAAATGTCAGGAAGAATTGAGACTGGGCAGGTTTGGCCGGGAGCCGAGCTGTGTCTCATGCCAGGCAACGTTGGTCCTTTAGTCTTAATTTTTGTTTAATTTGCAGGTGATTTTAGAGGTTCAAAAAACTTTTTAAAAAGTTAAGTAAATGGTTGGGCTATTCGCAAGGTATAATGATGATGATGATGACGGCGATGAAATCTGTAATCAGAGTGTTGTCTTTGCCGTGCACATGGTGCATACATGTTCAAGCTGCTTGTTATTGACTTTGCAATTAATTTAGATTAGAACACATATTGAAATTACTTCCTTGAGATTAATTGCTGAGATGGGGTCATATTTCTTGTATTTCTGGTTTTAATTCCAGATCCATGTCACAGTTGAGAAGATAGAGTGCTATGGAATGAATCTTCATATCGCAAATCCAAAGGATGAGGTGTCTCTGTACTTCCATGAAGCTGTGGTCAGTTAAAAGTCACAATTTGAAAGATCGTTGATCACACTTGAGTTTTCTTTTTTCAGGACTTCGAAAGAATTCAAGTTGCCTGCAATCGTCAACGTCCTGTGCCATGCGTTGAAGTGCTTTTGGCAGAGGTGAGACTTCTTGGTTGCCACTTAATCTAGCCATTTTCTAAGATAAATATTAATAAGTTAATATTAATGGCAAAATTTTGTGGCTATTCATGAGGCTTGGAAGTTTGGATATATTAGTATTTTGTAAGTGATGCCCCAGATAAATTCATTTCACATGTTTTTACTTTTTTTTCACATGTGTACTTATTTATGGAGCAGAAATGAGTCTAGCTTTCTGATGACAGACTCTTATGAAATCAGGTAGAGCTTTTTATTTATTTTAGATCGATCTTGTGCGTCTTCGTCAATTACCAGAGCAGGAATTGGACATGTACGCAAGATAAAAGTGACCATCAGTGTAAGTGTTAAATTTCTATCATTCTGTGTCCACCATACTTTCATTAATGAATTATTGATTAAAATCTGGGTGCAATGAGTTTCACCACTGATTGTGTCTGATGGGTTTTGGTTGATTATGATCTTTATCAGGAGGTCATATCTGTTGATGGTGTGGAGCAAACGGCTGGAAATAACATGCCGCTAAGGGTCGGAGGAACAGCGGTAGTCAGAATCAGAGCGCTTGGCGAGGCCACCATGTGCTTTGAACGATTCGAAGATAACCCAAAGTTGGGCAAATTCATTATTGGTAAATATTGCCAATTGTTTTTTATGTCTTATTACTGGAACCATTGTGATTCTGATGAACATTGAAAAGTACTTATGAATATGCATGTAATAATAATGTGATGTTATTTCTTTTTTTTCAGCTTCTGATGGTTTTATTGCTGGTGGCAAGGTAATGTCAGTGGATCAAGCTCGAAAGCAAAAACTTGCAAACTGTTACATTGCCTCATGAATCTAATACTTTGAATTTATAATTATGCCCATGGTTATGGTATAATCAAAAAATGGCATTTTGAGTTATTTTATAGCACGAAGAGGGAATGATATAAAGTTGTGCCAAGGTCTGCGCCGCTGGGAAAACGGCTTCTGTGATTGAGTGTGTGTAGTTTTTATCCACAGTGCAAGTTTGGGTGGGTGTATGTCATTCATTCCAGACCCTTATGTTAAGCTGCACAATATCTTTGTAGATAAATTGTCTTTTAAAGTACTTCTTATAGATTCAAGACCAAACTAATAACACACCAGATATTTATATGGTGATTTGGACGTACGACAGTGTACAAATCAATACATGTTGTTCATTTGACTGGGTGACCTAATTAACAGTGATATGAACAATGAATCATTCTGATTCATTTAAGAATTTGACAATTTATAATCCAGCAAAAAGTGGTTGGCTTTTACTCCTAATGAAAGCAATCACATAATTTGAACAAATTAAATTCATGTGAAGGACATCTGCAAACTAAAACATGTATCAACAGAAACTCAAGCAGAATGATAACATTGTCTTCAAACAATGTTGATTTCAAACATATTCTGAATCAGCCGATCAGAGCTCAAAGATTGTCTGGTAAGTGAATCAAAATGGCCAGCCCTCTATAAAATTTTAGAATGGTTGGATCAATGATGGTGATAGCAACAAATGACAGCAATCCTAATATAACGGCACTATCATAATTGCCAAGAACATCACCCCTGAATCACATGACATCCACCGAATCATCCCCGATCTACGTCTCCACTACATAATAAATAATAAACTATAATCCTCAGCATGCTCTGTTAACGTAAACATGTAACGACACCATCATCACAACCTGTTCAATGTTTTTCCTGTCGTACGTGATTCCTTGGTGTTATGAACGGCTCCCTGGCGAGCTTAAAGTTGTTTTGCACAGAACATCTGGACTGTCCCTGTTCTGAAATGGAATTAATTCAGTTACCTTTGACCTCAGATTGGAGGATGGTTAATCTACGGTGGTCAAATTTTTTTTAAATTGTTCACTGAAAAACATAAATATGGCTTTGAGAAAAACAATGCCAGTTGTTATAGTAAAAATTATTGTTTAGATTATAATAAATACCAAAAAAGTAGAAGTTGTTCAGAATGAGGACAGAAAAAGGAGCCACAAATTAGACAATTGCATCCATTGATGATATTCACATTACACAATTATATAATTACAATATTATGTAATAATGATATTATAATATGATACAAATAATATGTAATGATACAAATGTAACATGATTCTTTATTACATTATTAGACAATAAGATTAAATGACATTTCTTATGAAATAAAAAGAATTATAGAAATACCTATTATGACAAAATACTTAGCTTGTTAAGTTTTCTATTATCATAATAATTTTTTTAACTAACAGTGTTTTCGTGGATTAATTTCTAAACAGATTCGAAATGACATTGATTTTGTATATGTGCTTAGTAATAAGAACACTTCACTTGCAACCCTCTGAATTTTGAATGTCAATAACAACATTAATAATAGCCATCAAAATTGATATTGATAAACGTTATTACATTGTAATGCAATTGCTATTGATATTAATAAATGTATCACATTTAATCATAATTAATAATAATAAAAGTTGTTAAATTACAACAACTACCTTCCATCCCAGATCACAACACGTAAAAAGAAAATTTATAAAATAAAACATGCATTTGAAACTTTCGGCAACAAGACACCAAGAAACTCAGCCTAAGCCTGGAACTTAGCATTTGCGCGTCAAATTCCATTCCCCAACTCTGAAGCACTGTCAGATTGTCACCCCTACATCACCAACAGACCTGCTCTTCATTTCGACGATCAGTCGTTCGAGCTCGATATAATAATAATACTAATAACAACAACAACAACAACAATAATAATAATAATGATAATACACCTCCGCTCGTCGAGCGACCTCATTTCCGCTTCCTCGGCAAACAACAGTTTCCTCTTCTTTGACAATCGGAACATAACTTGAATGTCATCCCCGTGACTCTGCTTCAGATTCGTCGAAAGATCACATTTAATCATAATTAATAATAATAAAAGTTTCCTCGCTACGAGGAAATGTTTGAACTCTTTAAAAGATGAATATTAATTATAAAATGTGCTTTAAATATAAAGATAACTAAAACTCTTATGATAGAAATTATACAAATACAAATGCATAAATAACAAATGATTATTGTAAATTAATGTTAATGATAAGCTAAGAAAGCTGAACTTTCGAGAGGCTAGCAATGGCTTCATCAAATTGCCTCATCTCAACCAAAGCCTAACCCAGATAAAAATGACCTTTGACCTGGTTCGGTGCCAGGCGGCAGCTGCCATTGTCTGAGAGTGATGTTGCAGAGTGTCCTGTTTGTGTAGAATGCTGCTATGTTTGGATTGAGCTCTTGCAAATATAGAGATGTCCATATGTTCTTGTATTGTTGGATCAGTTTCTGTCTAGTGCTTTATTATTTATCTTATCATAACTTTTTTCTTACAGTCATTTTTATGCTACACCAACCACGGTTGTAGGTAATTGTTTCACAGTATTTTCACAGCACATTGGTGTTTAAATTCGATAAATGTTTAGGGCGACGATGACCTAATGCACGTTTATATAATAAACAACCATTCATCCATATAAAATAGTTAACAAATAGGCACTGACGCAGTGTTGAGTTGTGCAATGCTCGGAAATTGTTATAACTGGGTTAGACTTTCAACAAACCATTCCTAACGATGGCTTTTGTATAGCAAGTGTGACTGTCTCTGCGAAGTTTTTGGCAGAGTAATATTTGTTCCATTTCAAGTTGAAGTCGTTCGCGAACATTAGTCGCTGCTAACGCTAGATTTCTTTGTGGTTGCCAATTGGTCATGTGTTTAAAGTCGGACATCCCGAAGAAATAAGGCGCAAAATATGTTTCGCTGGAAACATCAAACGAAAGCAAATTATTACAAAACCAAGTTGCATTACGATAATGATAATGAGTCAGAATTTGATTACATTGAGGACCGGATTTACATAGGTGGAGGTGCTTCTGGCTGGTGGTGGCGGCCCAAACAACTGACATGCAAAAAAAAAAAAGATTTTCTGGCTGGTTGGTGGCGGCTTAGGGTTTAGGGGCCGATTACAGTGGCTCAAAACAAGACCATTGCTCGCAGGCAAACTTGACAATACGACCTCTTTTGCTTCTCGCTGAATGTGACGGAGGGCAACATGTAATCAGGGGAAAGGGAATCCTCCAAATGACTTCCTTAAAGCTATTAAAATGAATGTTTTAAGCTAGTTTGAAATACGGAAAATTGCAAATGGAGTTATTCATTGAGACCGAGACCCGATAACGTCAATGGAAAACAAAGGCAAACTTGAAATTACGCCTTTAAAAGGAAAAGATATTTGAGATGAAATGAAGATAAATTTTGATTGCGCTCTAGCCTAATTGCTTAAGAAATTAATTAAGAAATTCAAATAACCTTTATTTTGCACGTGAATAATTGATCGATTCCTTGTCATAATTGAAATCAAATCATGATTTGTTCGATAACGCCGGTATTTTTGACAAGCGGAGTCGAGATTAGCTTATCAATAATGCAAACCTCTACGTATAACGACTTTCCAATCGGTGCTTCGTTGAAACCGATGACGAACACGGAAGAGTAACTGTTTGTAATAATACATTTTGATGCACCAAATTAAAGTTATTACTTTTTTACAGTTCGTGTCGAGTTGAGAATCAGACCGTACTTCAAGGTTCTGTTGGAAATGTGGCTTACTGGAAAGGTCTGGCCGAAGACAGAGGGGCAAGGGTATGTACTTACCTGAATAAAAATTTTCTAAAAAGCTAAATTAATAAATGGAATGCAACATTGAGCTTAAACAGCAATAAATCCAATGCTAGTAATTTTACTTTTTAGTAAGTACTTTTTCTCCTCTTTTCTCAATGTTTTGCTTGTTTGATAATGGGCAGGTAAGAATCTTTGGCCCTCTACTCACTTAATAAAATAAAAAAGATATCCATAATTCCAGATTGATCAATTGTTAGAAAAAGTTGGACAGCTGCACGAGACATATTTGGAAGAAAGAGAGCACTTGGTCAGATCGAATATGTACATTTTCTATGTCAATTTCACGCTTCTAGAAGTTGTTATCTTCTAATTTCCATCAGATATTGAATTACGAAGCTAATGTAGAACGATTGAAAAAGACCATATCAATGCAAACCGACGAGGCGAACTATTTGAACGAAAAACTCAAGTTCCTCACAAACGTCAAAATTAAACCAAAAAGCAACCAGAAAAATGAGTTAAACGAGGTGACTTTTCTAGACAAATATGAATCATTATTAGGCAGGGACGTCAGACGCTCCCTCCCCCTGTCTGTAGACTAGAAGCAAAAAAATACATCCCTCAAGTTGTGCAAGGGCTTGTCTTCCCCCCGCTGAATTTTGGGTAGAAGCAAAAATGTCATCTCTCGATGGGGTTTGACGTCCCCGTTACCATCACATGGCGCCTTACAAATTATTATATCCAAATCCCCATAAGTGTAAATTCATGACGTCGTATTTATACACCTTTACCATATTTAGGTGAAAATTAAACCTAAATCAGTCAAGAATGTGGAATCCTTGTTGCCATCTCTGAAATCAAAAGAGACCGACTCAAGACTGACCACTTTGGCGTAAAACCAATCTTTCTATTCATTAGTTTTAAATATTTCTTTTGCGCATTGCTTATTATCTATTATCAGTCCCTCTGAAATTTTAGCACACCTAACAGTATTTCAACGATTTTAAAGGGGAAAACATACAATACCGACAATTTAAAAATACTTTTCCAAGTTTACACTCCTTCGACTACTATATGAATTCTTAGTGTCAAACAAAAATTCTTGTTACTAACTTGATAGTGATGCTGTTTGCTAAAAAAAAAAAAACTTTGAGGCGACTACTGTACTACCAGGCGCGTCCCCAATCAACTTTCCGGTTCTTTATTTGAAAATCTACCCGCTGCCCAATTCTGGATACTTACCAACGGTTTTTAGTCCAAATAGTGTTAGTACTATTAACCAGCATGGTACAATTATTACTATTTGTATTATTACACCTGCCCCGACCCCTGATAGCGTCAGAGTACTCTAGGTCCGAAACACTCGAAGAAGTGGCGTCCGCCCTAATGATTCTTGTCTGAGCTCAATTTAAAATTAATTTCAAAGAGTTTCAATTACTACACTGATGCACAAATCATTTAACGTTCGGAAACAGGTCGAGAGGTAAGCAGGAGAGACTGGTGACATAGGAAAGACGAGGGCCACGCTCCAAATTAAAGCTCCACCATAAATTATCGACGTCTAACCATTAAAAACTCATAAAAAAACAAGCTAAAGCTCTGGCCCAGTTATCTACCCATTTATAGTTATAATTTCGGCATTTTCTAGGAGAAGGGTAAAAAACTTCTATACATCTCGAGATGACCTTTTTATATTTTTAGCCAAAGGTTGGGGGGCTGGAATGATTAAAGGGGCAACCAAATGACATCCTTATTTGCTAGATCCACCAGCAAAAGTATGGGCATAAAAGCAATTTCAGGATATAATAGTTTGCCTATATATAATAGACAATGCTCCTTCCCAAAAATCATGTTAACACTACACGTTCCCATACAGATTTCAAGAAGCTATCAAAACTTTGCAGAAAAATTGTGTAATTTATTTTCTTCACCATAATAATGCATAAATTCTTCCAATTTTTACAAACTAATTACTTTTCACATTCTGAACTGTCTAACTCTGGGATAAAAAAAATACAGGAATCTTGATGATGTCACAAAGACACTATTTAAAGAGAACCAGAGACTATTACAAAATGTGAACATTTGCACAGAAGAAAATAAGAAACTGAAAAGTGAAGTCGAAAGATTGTCAGAGGAAGTTGCCTCCCTGAGGCATGAGAAGGAAATAGCAGACATGCTCATCAGAAAAAAGATTGCAGCATCGAGACATGACAAAATAGCAATCCAAGAAGTGAATTTATTTCTAATTAATAATTATTATTAAGAATCCAATAAAACTTGCAATTAATAAGTAATAATTCAGCAGCTGATTTGGAATGTTTTAGCTATTTGTCTTTTTAGTTTTATCACATGAAAATGATTTTAAACAGTTAAATTGATATTTGCTATTTAAAATAGTAACCAATGTATCTCAAATCATCGGGACATAGGTAGAAATTATGCATGGACCGGCAAAATTTAATACCCATTGAAATAAATTACTCATTATCCATTAATATGAATTAAATTATATTAATCACTGATAAACCAATGCAACAGTTTTAATCACAGCTCCAACAAAGAATATCAGACCTTGAAAGATCACTTTCATCTTCTGTCAATAAGTTCGAATTGGAACAAAATGCTTTAGTTTTAAAGACAACCCAGGAAAACAAGGACAATGCTGACAAGGTGGAGCGCTTCCAAAAAATGCTTCAACTGAAAAACAAAGAATTAAAGAGACTAAAGAAAAGGTCATCAATTCTTTCGAATGAAAGATCGGACGTCGAGGAGTTCATCTTGGAAGCACTGAAACATGTCAGAAGGGAAATTTCCTCAAAAAGGTTAAAGTTTTTTGTGCTACTCCTTGAATCATTAAAACTAATTAACAATCACTACTAAAACTTAAATTATATAAATTTAAATATTTAAAAATTATTTTATTTGGCATAAAGCCATGGTTAATAACAACTCTCATAACTAAATCATGAACTAGGGCACAGGCAAGAAGAGAGGTTGAAATCTTTGAAAATGGTCAATTAATAGGTTTTAACAGATACAAAAGAAACTCAAGTACCAGAAACTATCCATGGGAACAAAGCAGCAACATTCCTCTCCTTAAAACACAACAGTATGTCTTAAACAGAATGTTACAAAATTTAAGCCACCAATTTGACTCGTTCAACTTTTGTAGCAACAGAGGAGCTCTGATTCCAACCGGAACAGATTCAGAAGAGGAAATAGACATAAGTCAAATGACATGGGAAGAAAAAGAAACTGTGCTTCAACACCTCCTACTCAATCTTGATGTCTTCAGACGACGAGCGCAAAATCATCATCCCGATGTCAAGACTACGATCAGAAAAACACAGCAACTCATCAATGTGGAGACAAGGTACATTAAACCCTTCATGCAATCACCTCATTTTATATTTTAAAAAAATATTTAAAATCCTTATTCTACCATACCCTCTTTAAAATTGATCTCCCAATTTTTATAGGAATGTTCAAGAAATTCCAACTGAAAAGTTTGAATCTGTATTTCTAACAGAAACAGAATTTTAAAGGAGTTGCAAAATAAATAAATGATTCATAACAAAACTAATACGTTCGACAAAAAGTTGATGAAAAAGAATCGACGAACTTCTGTGGAAATAAACGAATAAAACAAAACATGGCTTACAAGCAGTGATGCGTGTGATTGCTCAGCGCTGCTGCAGAGGTAAAAACTCTTTTGCATTTGGGACACCTTCTCATGACTTCTTCATGAGCTGTCTGCTTATGCTGGACCAAACTCCCACGATTCTTGAACACTTTGCCACAAAATTCGCAAGAAATGGCTCCCCTGTACTTAGCAGGCAGTTTGTCAGGGTGATTGATCCTCATGTGTTGTACGAGGGCACTGTTTTGGGCAAAAGTCCTATCGCACAGCTCGCACTGTTTGCGCGACCCGACTCCGTGAGTGGTCATGTGATACTTGAGACACTTCCTATTTCTCATGCTCTTCTCGCAAATCGGGCACACGAAGCACATGTTGTTGCGTTGGAATAAGAGATGTTCTTCGTACTTACTGGCATGATAGAACGTGCTTTGACACGTTGGGCACGTGTACTTCTTGAGTTCTCCTTTGGAATTTTTTTCTGCCTTGAGCTCCGAGTGGCTACTGCTGAGATGTTCGTTATAATTAAGTCGGCCGTAGCACACCTCGGAGCAGTGCTTGCATTTCATTACCATGTGGACTTTTAAATAGTGAGTTCTTAATTGGCTGTAAGAGGGGAACTTGAGGGCGGCACCTGGCTTGCATCGAGAACATTTGAAGCAGTAACCTTTGTGTTCCATTAAGTGCTTCTGAAGGGCATGACGTGCTGGGAACTCTAGATTGCACTCAGAACAAATGAAAGGCTTCTGACTTCCAGCTATTTCAACTGTTTCCCCATGAGCAGAAAGCATGTGACGAATATAAGTCCTCTGCTGGTGAAATACCTGACCGCACTGATCACAAAGTGGTTTTGAAACTCTGAACTCATTTGAGCTATTGAATTTAATTTTGCTTCTCAAGGCATTATTTTCATTAGTTTCCAATGCAACTGGGTCATCAATTTCATCACTAGATGTGTCGTAATCAAAATCAACTGAAGTGTCATCATTATTCTCAAGATTCACAGCATTTTGGTATCTTTTCTGCAAATTTTCCTTCGGCAAGTGTGTGCTGTTTTCAACCTTTTTTGTTTCGCTGTCTAAGCTTCGTGAGTGTTTCAAGACGACCACAATTCGGGCTTCAATAACCCCAGTAAAATTGTTCAGATCATATTGCTGCTTAAGAACTTCGAGAAACTGAACATCAAAATTTATTTCTAGATGAGATATAAAGTCACTGAGGCAATATTTCTTGTCAATGTCTATGCAGAATGTTTCTGGCAAAGGGCAGTCCTAGGTTAATGGTCATTCAAATATTTGTAATATTCAAACAACTTTTTAGTAAGGATTAAAAAAAGAAGAAAAGTGATTACCTCTACTGACATAGACAAAGTACAATCATTCATCGTATCTCCGATCCTGTAAATGACAAGCTAGACAACGTTACTGGCATTTCCGATGACTCAATCATAAAAATTATCGCATGTTTTGGTAGCAATTGTTAATGACATTACATAAAGAGTTGTCTGCTATCAAGAATCAACGCCTCTAACCACAACAACTTCGTTCCCGAAGCGAATTTCCCAGCTCTGAGGCCAGTCTCAGCCCCAACTATAAAATAATTACTGTGAAAAAAAAAGAATTTTGATTAGATCAAACTTAATTGCAAAATACTACAGAAATAAAACAACGACAAATCGGTAATTAATTAGCAGAAGCTTTAATTTATTTTATTTATTTAGCCAATTTTTTGAGTGCCTTACGTATCCCAACAGGATGTGAAGGCACTTAATCGACCTACCATTAATATAGCGCCCCTACCCCAGGGCGCTCCCTGGCGGTGCGAGCTGGGTTGCGAACACGACACGTAACGACTGTTGCTTTCACCGTCGTTCGCAGGCACGCAACCCTCTACGCTAACTCGCACGCCAATTTTATAATCGCAAACTCTGAATAATTTTACAATTATCGTGACATGGTTATAAGGATGGTAACAAAAACTTATTGTGACCCCAAACTCCCACGACACAAAGAGCTTATCGACCGGTAGCCACAATATCCACCCCGCTCTAGTTTTATCTTTGATACTCCTTCATCGACACCAAAATCCACTAAAGCGTTTATTAATATTGACAATAGACTGATTTATGCAAGGACAAAAATGGAATCATTTATTAATTGACAGAACAAATTTATTTAAACAAAGATAACTCGAATAGCAAATGATTATACATATTGAAAAGTGAATTAATCCTGAACGTTAGGATATTTCACAACTAGCAGATGATTCATTTAGTGAACTGGTGCTTGTTTCAGCTGAAGAAGAATGGACCTCATTCTGGAAACATCCTTGTTATTCCTTGAACCTTTGGGATTGAAGTCACACATCCTGCACACTCTCTCCCATTCACCGTTGCACTTCTTTTCATCTCTGTCCTGCACGAACGTGTCCTCGGAATCTCTGCACAAATTGTTTTTTAGATCATAAAATCAGAATTGGTAAATGATACCAGCACATACAAAAATCTAACAAAGCATTTATCCAAATCCCAAAACTTTCAAATAGAAGCTAATGCCTAATTGCGAACATGATGGCAATGCCATGCAATTATAAGAAATTATCAGATAACTAACTACTTAAGTAATCATTAATTACCATCACCAGTAAGATTTTAACATTTAAAAAATCAATAAAAGTAAAAAAGCACAAAACCACAAAAAAACTAAAAGCATGAACATAAAAGCCAACAATTTCCTCTATCAAACATTTGGAAACAAAGTTGTCCAAGACGGGTCCATCACCTACCCACGTATCCCGGACCTAAGGTGCACCGAAGTGAAATCAATGTCTCATTAATGTCAGAGAATTCATGAACTGTCGATACTTTCCATTCAGACATGCTTATTTCAGATATCCGGTTCTGACGTTAGATATGAATCGCAAAACTCATTTCTCTAATGCTTGAATTTATCATTGCAACAGTAATGCCTACAGACGCTTCAAGTTCATAAAATTCAATAAATACTTTGATGCATAAAACAGAAATATGTCAAAATCACCTGTTGATCTTCATGGTTTTCTCAAGAATCTCATCCCTGTGTTTGTACCACTCTTCCAGCTCCTTCTTGGCAATATCTCTCCATTCTGCCTTCTTCTTCTCTGATTCAGCATCTGTGTGGAAATTGTATACAGTTAATCTGCTAAAACAACATGTTGTGCAGGTTATAATTAGTAACCATCCTGGCATTAATTTAGATTAAAAGAGTATTAACAGCAATGTTAAATGTGCAAAATATTAAAGACTTGAACATATCATTACAAATTCCAAAAGGTTTAATATTTTGAATTATAAAAAGGAATAGAAGAATTCATTTTAGAAAGCAGATGATCCGTTCTATGAGATCATTGGAACATGAAAACAAGAACCATAGCCTATGAGTGACCATGAAATCAATGAATGAGAGCAGAATTTTTGTGAAAGAATAAGCAAGTGCCTAATTTAACAAATCACTAAAAATATAAATCATCAGTCTTCAAACAAGCATTAAACAAGGTAATTAAATTAAATGATCAAAATTGGACAAAAATTAAACAAGTACTTGTCATCAAAAACAAAGAAATCAAGAAAACACACAAATTAATATTGTAAGCAACTCCAACCTTTCAATCTCAACCTCTCAGCCTGTTCCTCCCTCCACTTTTTTATTTTCTCAGGCTCCTGCTTAAACTTCTCTTGCTCCTTTGACACATCAAACTGTTCAGCTTCTGTTGGGTACTGGCATAAAAAAATGCTATTAAGAATCTTTATAAGTAATGCTAAAGTACTTTCTTAGAAACTATTCGAAGTAGAAATCCAAGTTTAACAAATAACAATATCCAACCAAACCTTTGAATCCCATAATTCCCCACCAGATGTTGGCATGACAGAGCCATATCCAAGTGAGGCATTAAACTTTCGAAATATTAATTCTATAGTACGTCATCGTCCTCAGACAAAATCTGAGAAAAAAGCTAACCTCTTCACCGTCTGGCTTGGCCACTATGTCCTCGGTTGAGAGAGTATCTGACAGATATTATTATCATTTTATTATCTAGTTCTAAACAAATGACAAATATTAAAGAGCTTACCAAAATTGTCTTGAAGACCAGCGAGCTGATCTTGCTCCCTTTGGAGAAAGTCTGCAACTGGGTCTTTCTCGAAGTCGCCAAAGGTGTTATCTTCAAAAGCATCCATGTCGAAAGGTAAACTGCTTACCTGCGTCGATCACCGAAATATGTAAACTTCTTAATGGGCCGAGCCTAGAACTGTTAGCTTGTACATAGATACTTATTTAGGGCGTTTTGTTGGAATGCTACGTTTGTATGCAAAATGTATGTTGTTTGAATGAAGTTTTAATAATTTTTTAAATGTTTTACATTTGTTTAAAACAATAAATTGTCAATATTTTATTAAGAAAAAAAAAAAGTTATTTTATTTTTAACCATATCTTTGTACTAACTCATGATATGTGATTGCTAAAATTGCTGGTATGAACTTTAATGTTCTTGAATTTTGTTTATTATCAAATTATTGATTATTGGTGAGCTCGGGCCTTCATTTAAGTCTGGGTTAATTAAAGATGAAATACCATTTTAAATTGCAATTTTAGTAATAGTTAATTTTAAATATTTGTTTTGCTTTCTCGAGATTTAAAATATTAAAATTCTTTTCATAAATGGTCATAAATTTATGATTTCGAACGAATCAGTTGCTTGAATCAAAGATTATTTCGAAATTAAGGGTCGTGCCTCGTTTAGCACTAGACACGAAATGAGCGACGGTGAATATGAAGAGGTTTCAGTTGTATTCGCATTACTTTGACCTATTTATAACAAATCTAAATGTATCTCAACCCGACTATAGAAACTTTACTCAAGTACCTTGATATTTTGGCAGGAAATTGTTTGTGTTGAATTGTCTGGCCTAATTGATTGCAAATGGCCAAATTTTGTTGGAAAAAAGTGCAAGTTTATTGTTAGTTACAATCGCTGCAGTTCCCCATTGTTATGAATTGAGTTATAAATTAGTTTGTCTTTAAATTTTATGCAGAGCTTGGATTCTGATGAAGTCATTTTGCAGCTTGGTAAACACATATTTCAGGGCTCTTATAAAGAGTCCATTGGTACTAGAATTTTAATTAGTGAAGGTAAAATTAATTTTAGCATTTAATTATTCTTATTATTTGCTATTATTATTTTATTATTTATTATGATTTCTTCATTTCATCATTGTTATTCTTGCAGAAGGAAGTCATCAGAACGATGATGTTTTGAGAACCTACAAACTCCTAGACATGCAGAAAATATTTGTTCAAGAAAAATCTGATGATACTGCAGGTATGTCAATGCATTTTGCATGAAGTTCACATTCAATTTCTAATTACTTTAAGTAATTTCTGTTGTTTTTACATTGATATTTTGATGTTATTTATCTGTCTTATCAAATGTTTACATTTTGTGCATTCATTCTGCATTCATGAAATTTTATTTTTTTTTATATTTTTGCAGGACCCTCAGAAGAATCGAATGAGACAAGCAAAGTCAATAGAGGGGAAGAACTGTCTAATGATGTAAATAGTTAAAATGTTTGACTGCATGTTTAATAATAAAATTGATGGATTTGTTATTGAGGCTACAAACACTTTTAAGGTTTTTGTTTATAAAATGGAGAAAATGCTATAGCAATATATCAAACTAAGTTAAAGTTTTAACACTATTAAAGGCCTAAGAGATCAGTTATAACTGATGATGAAGGTTTGAGAGTTCAAACACTTTGTGTGTTTAGTTGTCTGCATTGCATTGACACCCTCACAGTTATTTCAATTTTGGTGAAATTTTGGCTAGGATACCACTGGTAAATAGTAATTCAAAGAATATTGAAAATTTGATAAATAGAATAAACTAGTAAAGGTGGAGGATGTAATTCAGATAAGAAAATTATATTTGTGATCAAGGATGCGGTACACTGGCATTATACTTGCATCTGATTGGAAATTGGTCAAGAAAACCACAACATTACTATTGTTATCATCATCATCATCATTATTATTATTATTATTATATAATTCAGTTAAGAAGAGTAGTTTTGTGTTAGAGAATTGCAGAACAATGGCATTGTTGGTGCTGACCCATACTTGGATCTGATTGGAAATTGGTCAAAAGAACCATAATAGGTAGGGCAAATAATGTTGTTCTGAGACTTTATAAGTCACTAGTGAAAATATTGCATGTTTGCTTATAATCCATATCTCAAGAAGAATCTCGAAAAAATGGTAAGAGGAAGATTTAGAGACCTAAGCCAGAAGTTATGAAGGATAAAAATGACTGCATTAGAGAAGAGGGATGCTAGGGGATACCTCATGAAACATACAAAATAATCGATGGTAAAATAGTTAAGGATCCTGGAAAGTATTTTCAGGCAGCAAGAACAAGGGGGCATCAATGCAAGCTATTTAAGAGACCAGCAGATAGTTTTTGTCAGTGACGCCGAGAAGGGGGGGGGGGCAGGTGGGGTCACTGCCAGGGGGCCCCCATCTGTAAGGGGCCCCGGTCGGTCCGATCATGTCAATTTTTGCACGTTTCTTCGACAGAATATAATGTCTTAATAGCCCCATAGTTTTACATACTGTCAACAGCATGCTGACTGCTGTCACAAGTGGTAGAGCAACGGCCTCCTCTGATTTCAGGTTGATTAGATCTTCCATATCTCTTCTGTCACGTCGGAGTCACCAATTTGTAGTGTAAATGTATATACACAGACAATCAGAAGAATAAATGTTGAACAGAGGAATTGTTGACGCGAGTTGAGAAGGAATAATATCGCGTTGAGTTCATGAAATGTTGAACAGAGGAATTGTTGACGCGAGTTGAGAAGGAATAATATCGCGTTGAGTTCATGAAACATAAACAAATATGACGCTCGGAACCCAGGTAGCGAGAAGGTCAACACTCGATGCCAAATCCCAGCATCTATCAAAGACGCCAAAAGGATCGTCGCCCAGAAGATCAAAAACTAGCAGATAAGAAGGGATTGCTCCTCTGACAATCTCCACTACGATGTCCAGAAACAAGCAACGACGAGGAGATTCTTCCAATGTGCTTCTAGAAGGAAGTTCTCCAGACTCCGGCTTGGAAAATGTCGTCTGAATCGCTATCAATTCAAATGAACAGGCACAACATGGGCAAATGCCAAACTTGTCCCCAGAAGAAGGAGTCCACTAGACTTCTGGAATGTCCTAGTCACGAATTCCTTATATCTAACAATCAAGTTGCAGCTCACTGGATTTGAGAACTATGCCTAGCAATTTCGCATCTTATCTCATCTAACGGTGGGTCCAAGAAAAGAAAAGACGCCTGATGTGATGAAAGTTGATTTTACATGCCGACCTTCAGTACGTCGAGGAGTGAGGAAGAAAGAAGAAAGGAGAAGCGAAGAAGAGGTAAAGAAGAGGTTTAGAAGAAGTGGAAGTAAAGATACAAGCCATCAGAGAAAATCGGCTGATCATCGGGTGCGGCCCAAACCCAGAGATCGTCAGGAGAGCAGGGCCGACACTCTTGAGGACGGTGTCACTCCTCTGAGAAATCTCTGCTGCAGCTCCATACCGGAGTTTCTTATTATATAGAAATGATTTTTTTTTATAGTTTGCTAATAAATACAGTAAAAGTAATTTTGAATTAATCTTTTAAGCGATCTAATCGATGTAGGATCGTTATAAACTGTGGCGTTGAAATGATTGATATGGTTGAATGATTAATATCGTGAGGACGAAAGAATATTAAATCCAAGAAATTGATGACTTCCCTCCCGTCAGTGGCTCCACCCCTTATTATTCTTTATGCTTATTAACTATCAATACTACCACTAATGTTGTTACGATTAATGTATAATTAGTATTGTCATTATTATTATCGTTATTTTAATTTTTATTATCATCCTCATCATCATTACTAAAATTGTTGTCGTCGTTGGTGTTATTCGTATTATTAATGACGGTTACTGTGCATTACAATAATTATTATTTTACAGGCCAGATAAAGTTGAATATAAATAAAAGTAATATTTTTTTTTTAATTTACGCGAACTCTTATTTAATGGCTTTTTTATGGATTGATGTTACCTCTATATGTCGAGATGAACACGTCGCTATAGTTAGAACCAAACTCGAGAGAAAATTTGGAGTCGTAAGTCCAAACTGGAAACTAGGAAACACGTTCATAATTAATCATTTTGCCACATCTTAAATTGTGTTAGACAAAACATTAAAACATATTAAAAACTGCTTTGTGAACTAAATAAAACAAGAGATTAATTGCTATAAAAACTATTAATTCATTATGAAGTTAGTTGGGCATTGTTTAATAGCAATCATTAATTTTATTTCAGAAAATATCAAGAAATGACGACTGCGGAAAAAGGTATAAAATAATGGTTATTATGCTAGCATACATCCTTCAATGCATAAACATATGAAATCTTAATACTAAATACATGTTTTAAGAATTTATACAATGAGATACATTTTATTTCTTCAGAAATCTATGAGTTTATCGAAGAGATAATGGATTTTAAAGACAGTTGCACTAACTTAACTAACGACTTAGTAAATGAATTGGTCGGAATTATTTTGTTCGCCACCTCAAATTGAGACCTATTTACTAATTTTCCAATCTAATCTAATTTTAGCCCCTCAGCGATCGATTTAGACAAATATCTCTTCGCCTCTGGTTCGTTCTTTATTGTCGTTATTTTTACTAAAATGGCTCATCTGCATTTTAAGCCCAGCATGTTAGCAAAGATACTATTTATTTATTTATTTGATTATTTCCGTTTCATAACTGAGATGATTTGGACTAGCAAAGATACTAACTCAATTGCCGTTTATATAATAAATTTTTAAACACTAATTTAATATTTTATTTATAATTCAATAATAATTATAACAATATTTTAACTAATAAACTTTTCAAAACAATAATAAATTTTTATTTTTGTCAGTTTATACCTACCCAGAAATTCAGATTTTTTCTGTGAAATTGATGATTTAATAATACCGAACCATTGCCAGCTTAACGATGACTCGTTACGTTAGTGGAACTTGTTTTCATTTATGTGCTTCAAATGTTAAAATCGTTTCTTTGAAAAATACCAAACAACAAACCACTTACATTTACAGGATTACCATCTGGAGATGCATTGTCATTGCTTGTCAAGAAATCACTGGAATTATACGATATACTGGCAAATGAGATTGTAAATCTAACATTCTTTGTCTTTCATCCTAATATTTAATAGAATAATTTTAATATATTTTTAAAATTAATTTGTAAAATTTTTACTTTTAATTACTCTTCTAGCCTGGAGCGGTTCAATTTTTTAACGGGCCTTTAACTCAACTGATCGAGATTTCTCCCAATAATTATTACCCTTTTTGTCCTGGTATTTGTTATTGGGTGGCACAGTATGAAAAAGCTGTTTTGAAATTTGAAACCTTTACTTGAAAATGATAAACTGTTCTTAAAACTTTCAGTATAGCTAGATTCCATTTCAATAGTGGAACCTCAGCAATGTATGCCTGGCAGTCAAAGCGATGAGAGCAGTGGCTGAAAAGCTCCAGAAACTTTTTCACCCACCAATGTTTAATGACGTGTCAAGTACTTAATCCAATATATTTAGATTTGTTAACGAGTTCATGAATAATTAATGCACTTTTATTAATTCACCATTTTATAACCTTGATACCTTTCAGATACCCTTACATTCCTGTCCAAATTAAGAAATATTCCATTACCTCGTTGCCCAAAAAAACAGAGAATTGCACAGTGGTTGCGTCGTCAATGTAAGGACACTTATCACTATCCATTTCCTAGTCATTAAAAGTTATTTTTTTTATTAAAATTGCAATGGTGTCTTGATTATTATTTAACAAGTATAAAAATAATTTCTTGAATAAAATATTTTTAGCTGAAGCCATATTTAGATGTGAAGACAAAACTTTAGAGAAACTTATCATTAAGGAACAAAGATTCTCGACTTGGATGGTTTGAAACAATTCCCACGTGCACTTATTAATAATTATATTATTTATTTTAGAAAACCATCAAGAATTAATTTTAAATTTAATTATATTTCAACATCTTCAGCAACAAAATCCATCAATTCAAGCATTCAACTTGCTCGATTACGAACATTTCCCACGTTTGCAATTGGACCACTTGTATGCCTATTTCATGTCTTCAAACGACGAAAGTCAGAGAATGAAGCTCATTGAATCTTTTATAAGAGGATGCTTCGAGGTAACGTATGTTGTTCACATTACGTGAAGCATTTAAATGGCGCCAATTTCAACGTAATGATGCAATTTCAATTGGCAGTGACGCTGCATTGCACTGATAATCATAATGATTATTATGCCCATCATTGATGTTGAAAGCCTTTGTATTCACATTTTCAAACGCGCTTATTAAAATCCATTTTCACCAAAAGAACTTAACATCGATAAAATTGTCATTTAAATCTAAACTATGTTGTATGTGAAATTGAATGTTTATCAATGCAAAATTACTATAATATTAATGCTGGCTTTTACAAATTCAATTTTAGACGTATAACAAATGTGGGAAAGTCCCCAGAACCGGTATGCCCATTAACACTCATTATTTGTGTTACATGCGCGATTTAGTCAGCATCTTCTGTTCAGAGTTTTGTTCAGAAATATGGGTGAGTTATTGGTATTAGTTTGGATATTAATTAAGTTTGTTTAATTAGTTAACTATACTTATTATTTGGTTAAGTTTGTATGAAATATTAATATCATGACAGTATTACGTTCTCATATTTTAAGGAAAAACCACTGGAAAAGTGGAATGAATTGGAGAAATGTCTTCGTGGTTATAAACGCGAGCCGTACATATCGGAAAACGGTGGCGATTTAATAGGAGTCCGTATTTGGGATGGTCATCAGTTGAAAGATGACTCAAAAGAATCTTTCAATTCAGAATCACATTCGGAGGATTTAACGATCGAAAAACATGTCTTCTTCGACCCTTTTTTAAATCGACTGGAACTTATGAACATTATTCGAACAGCGTTCTGGAAAACTGCTGAAGTTCTTGAGGTAATTAAATAACCAATCATTTCATTTCATTTCGTACTTGTGCTGAGCCGACCTATTGATTATCCGTATAGGATGTCAAGTAATTAATTATTTATTTATCTATTTGATTAAAAATCGAATTAATTGCATAACTAAGATGATTTGGACTTAAGATGTCTGGATAAAATGTCAACCACTTATATAGCTCTCTTGCACGAGGCGGCGCAGGGTTTGCGAACGCGACACATTCGACTGCTACCGCAAAACATCCAGCCAAACTGCACATAATTTTATCGACAGTTGATATATTTTCTTTAAAACTTATTTATTCATTACAGTTGGAAAAGTTTCCTAAATGTTACGAATCAATGATCTTCTGGAGGTGCTGGGGTATTTACCCCAGGTTTATTGTCAATAAAGCTTTGAGGGAGCCAGGATCGCAATCCCATCTATTCCAGTGGATTGAATTTACATTGAAGATGTGGTAAGTGGATGACTTTGTTCCATTTATCTTGCGATGTTAATTATTGTGTAACTGCATCTCATACTTTATTATAAAAACTGATTTTGTTTTCTTATAGTCCATTCTTATATTTACCGAGAGGACAAGAACATCGTGCTGATGATTTGCTGAAGATTATTAGCGGTGAACAGGTTGACAAGGTACGCAAACATTTGAGACATTTTAAGCTTTTTAACCGTTATCTTATTTGATTCAATTGTTCACTTATTAGGCAACATTAGAGGAGTTCTACTTTGTTGTGAATAACGTGCCGAGACATGTGGAATAGATACCAAGACAAGATTTATAAATGATATGGATCAAGAAAGCGAATTATGACCTCGAGGATAGGGTTTTTTTGCTGGAGACTTTTGTTCATTAATTGATCATCCAGGTCAAGAGGCGTGGTCTCGTGGTCTCGCCTATACTAGAGCGCGCTTTTCTCTTTCACTTTTGTCTTACACTTTTGACTAGTAGCATAATGATGAGTTGGACAAGATATTGATAATAAATGAAAGGAAATTATTTGGGTTATGTTGATAATAGCAATAGATATGTTGAAGCATTGCATGATCAAGTCTTGGGAAAACTCAGTGACGCCGAGAAGGGGGGCAGGTGAGGTCACTGCCAGGGGGCCCCCATCTGTAAGGGGCCCCGGTCGGTCCGATCATGTCAATTTTTGCACGTCTCTTCGTTTACCGTAGGCGACAGAATATAATGTCTTAATAGCCCCACAGTTTTACATACTGTCAAATACTTTTATATACCGCCGAACGAACAGTTCATTTCAAGTAGGCTGTATAAACTCTGTATTCTGATGTGAGACGTTAGGGTAACGTGGTGTAGGACGCCCACACCATTTTAGGTGAAACGGACCATTACAGATCCTTTGATTTGTGTTGTTCCCTAGCAGGAAAGGTTTGATTTATCATCACTTCTATTTCTGTGGAGTTATACACACTAGACGACAGTCCAAAAGTCGGCGCGTGTTGAGCGAAGGGTTATTGTTGTTGCTCTACACGACAGGGCTGTGCCCGTAGAAGTTGATGCATCACTTACTCTAGAAGGGAAATTGGTACTAAATATTTAAACAAAGGACTACAAAATTGGTAAATTTTGGTACTTGCGCTGGAGACACGTTAACGAAACATATATTTTTAGAAAGGAAATAATTTGTAGATTTTAAATATGTTTTTAAAATTTCAAGCGCGTTAAGGAATTTTACGTTATCGGCGCTCAAAGCTTTAAACGTTCACCAAAAATTCATTTTTATTCAAAATACATTATTTTTTTACGCGCATCATTTGCTAAAGCAAGACCTTTCTGACAAAAAAAAAAATTATATTTTTAGCTCTACGCGTTCCAGAGTTATTGGTTGTCAAAGTTCTTGCTGAACTCTTGCTAACTTCACCGTCGTATTTTTATATTGATACTAGTCAATCCTGTAATTTGCCACCCGGACTAGTCATAAGGCAGCTTTAAATATTTGTGTTCGAATTTACGTAATACACTTTGAATTTTTAAGGGGTACTTTAAAATAAAGTTGTACTTGATATTTTACCATCGCTCATTAAATACCCATGAATAACTGTCTTAAGTTATTACCTTCCAAAAGCATCAACAACAGGTCAGACTCTTGAAATTTGGCATCGTAAAAGATACGGTATATTTGAACTCGACGAAGATGCACTCGGAAGAATCCTCCTAGACAACAGGGTGCGGAACAAAAAAGTGATGGTTGTATCTGTGGGTGGGTGGGCTCAAACAGGAAATTCGTTTCTCCTCAATGTCTTCTTAAAATACCTGCAAAATCCTGGTAAACCTGTGAGTTGTTTATTTTCCAGCATTTACACATTTTATTGTTACTTTCCAACTTGCAAAGTTGTACTTGTGATGCACTTGTTTATAAAGTTATTGAATTTCATTAAGAATTTTGTGTCCCGAAAGTGATTCTTTTTTTATTCTTAATTACTTTTATTTTATATTTAAAATCTGGTTATTATTTTGGGGTTGCAATTTTCTTGATCAATTGGAAACATTTTTTAATCTATTAAATTTTACGCACTGATATTCCAACTACTGATCTGGTTCTATCTCAACTTTGCATTAGTTGGTATGCAGTACACACAATTAAAAAATTTGTTGTATTATTTTCAGGATTGGATGGTCAACCCTGATGTTCCAATGAGTGGTTTTAAATGGAAAAGGATTTTTCCCAGAACCGTAGGCTTTTATATGTGGAGTGAACCATTCTTCATCACCACTCCATCTGGTGACGAGGTTATTTTAGTGTTGTTTTTAAGTATTGCTAAATCAATATGGATGCATATTTTAAATATTGATAAATTAATATGGATTTATTAAGGATCACATGATCAACTTAATGGCCACTGTAATCTATATATGATATCTACAAATTCATAGGCTTGGTTTTTAACCTGCAGCATCATTAGCAAATGATAGATTAAGCCGTACATTTAAGTGCAGACACTAAAAATACAATTAATTAATTTAAACCTTTATTGCTTGGTTAGATTTGTGTTATCCTCATGGACACTCAGGGGATTTCACTGCCCTATGATAAAACAAGCCCAGAGTCAGACAAGACGCACATATTTAGTTTGCTTGTCTCTTCTGTTCATCTCTTCAGCACTTTCCAAGTGCATACTACAGAGGCACAACTCAAGGTTGTTAAACTCAATTCAAGTCAATTACAAAAATTATCGTAGGAGTTATAATTAGCTTTAAATTATTTATTGTTATTTGTAATCATCAGTTCTGAATGATTATGACATTGACATAAGGAATTGTGATTTTTGGGAATTTTTAACGTTGAAGCTATGTTTTATTTTAACATATTTTTAAGACAGATGGAATGTACTTTAGTGTTATAACAGTAGCAAACCAAACAAATACTAACTACCAACTACCTAATGCACAACTCGAACTAGAACTATTTTATTGAAACAACTGCTGTCTTGACCTGCATTCCAGAAGATCACGTGTTGATAGTAATAGAAATATAATTTTACAGTTATATTACTCATACATCATTTAGTTTTACCAATTATTTTTTGATATTTATTATTATTATGAGCAATAATTGATCAATATAATTACAACAGATTTTTAAGTATTGTCTTCATAAACATTTTAAGTTAATTCCCTTGATAGTTTGAATATCAACATACATTTTCTAAAAATATCTTGTTTTTAAGTATTGTCTTCATAAACATTTTAAGTTAATTCCCTTGATAGTTTGAATATCAACATACATTTTCTAAAAATATCTTGTTTCTCTTAAGTATGTTGTCAATTATGCGAAGTTGGCCCCGGATGTTTTCAAAAGAAAGCCATACCAGGTAAGTCTCATCAGAATTTTATGGTTTGATGCCACAACAGAATGTCAGGAGGCGGTACATTTTCATGTTTTAAATGTTTAGTGTAATGTGCTGGCCTATCTCGCCTCTTAATTATTGTTTGATTCTTGAGAAATTTGATTGATTTGTTTATTTAATCTGAGCTTTCATTGCCCCTCTGTTATAAAAATATTTGTAAAATCTTAAATTGATATTTAAAGTTTTGAAATTTATTCTAAACAAAGTTATTTAGACAATGATAACAAAAACAAATATTTCACAAAATAAATACTAAATATTTAAACAAAGGACTACAAAATCCTTATCATAATGTGTTTGAATTTTCGTGTAAAATGATTATACATTAAGTCTACCGCTTTACAAACACTATAATACTAGTAAACAAGCAATAAATTTTAAAACTTTGGTGAAAAAAGTAAATTTACTAGTTTTACTTATTAAATCAATTTTTTTTTTAATCCTATGTGTTGTGAACAAATTAATGAAAGAGATCTTAGTTATAGGATCCAATTCGTTATAAAGTCTGCTTCGTTATATACTTCACGGTATGCCCCAAGTTATGTTCATAATTAAATATAAAATGGCAAGTTTGGAATTTATTGATCTGATAAATTTTCAGAAATCCATAGCTTTTATTGAATAATAATTTTATGGAATTTAATAATGAGTAAATTGTTAATGTAAATGATAAAGTTATGGATGAGAATTGAACCTCGAGGAACACCACAAGTTATGTCTCTACATTGTTCCAGAACTGTTAAACTCTGTCAACTGAATGGTTAAGACTTTTACTTTAGTATGGCTCTAACAGGAGTTCAAATCCAAGTCACTTGCAAGAATTTCTACAACTGCTAGATGTTCTGTACATATATAAGAAGTACTTTTAATTGGTCTGTCTTGGAAGAAAATAAATGTAAATGTGCTGTAGTTGGCACATGAAGTTTGTTTAGTGATATTCAGCTGATGCCTAATTAATAAATTATTTTTAATGCACCATATAAATGAACCATTATTATTATTTGTAGACTTTTTACTTCCTAATTCGAGACTGCGGTCGGCACCCTTTCGCGTTTCCACTTGGATTTATGTATGATGAGGATTTGATGACTGAACTGAAGGTGGTCTACAAAATAATGTTAAATTAATTAAATAGGTAATCTGTTGATGGATTATTAAGTGCATTCATTTGTTAAGTGTTTATTAATACATCTAGATGCAAAATTAATTATGGTTTTGGTTGCTAGTTGATGAATATTTATCCAATTAATATTGTTTTAAATTATTAACACAGTTAATATTACTTAGGAGGAATTTATTTGATATGTTGTAATAGTTAATTAAATGCAATTGCTAATAAATGAGAAGGAATTCATTATAATTAAGAAAATGGAATTACCCATTCCTGATTGCTTCAAGAACTTGCATTGCTACGCTATGCCATACCCTTCTTTGAATATCTTTATGGAAGCATATCAGGGACATCTGTCAGGTAAAAGTTATAGTACTACTTGATGCAGTTAAATTGATATTGACATTAAATATAATTAAATACAAATGACATTAAATACAAATTAAATATTGATCATAATTTTTAATGACTAATAAACTATTAATAAATTATCAAACAAAAATAAATCACAAGCATTGATTCCAGAAATTGATCCAGAGTTCAAGAAGAGCCTGAAGGTCCTAACAGAGCACCTGTTTGATCCGGTGAATGTTGTCATCAAGGAGATCAACGGCAAACAAGTAACTGGACTGGAGTTGTTTCTGTACATCAAGGTGATTATGATGATGATGGTTTGGAGTGAATGCTCAGAAACATGTTGATTATTTAGTATGGTTCGTACAGGTCCTAAAAAGTCCTAAATTTCCGAAATTCTGTTTCTTAGTAAAAAGTCCTTTAAAAATGAGGGATGTCCTAAAAATTACAATAAAGTCCTAAAAAATGGTAGAATCTAAGACATAATTTTCTGAGATTTTATTAGTAACAGTTTTGTCGATGGATAAATTAAAGTTTTAATGGTGTGACTATATATTTGTAAATATGCAGGACAGTTCTTAATGTGCAAGCGCATGGCTTAATGGTTAAGGCTAAGTCTCTCACGATGGCAGCGCGGATTCGAACCCTGCTGCGTGAGCACCTTCCTAAACATCTAGCTATGTAATGGACGTTTATTTGTAGACAGTCCTTAATTCTTAAAGAAGGGAGCAAAGAATTGATATTTTCTTTAAGGAGCACATTGGACAGTTGTGATGATTATGCATTGATATGGAGGGAGTAAAAGTTTTGCTAACTTCATGGTCAGACATCTCTTGGAAAAGGTTTGTATATAAATAAAAGTTTGATTTGTGAAAATCAAAAAGAGATGAGCTTGAATGCAAGGAGGATAATTAGAGACCCTATCAACAGTGTTGGAGGTGCACATTGGTCAATTTTAAGATTAATAAATCTGTCCTGAGTCATTTTAAAGCATCAAGGCAGAGGTTTAAATTTTATTTGGAATCATTGCATGAGGGAGAGACAGGTAGCTGTAACCTCAAAATGAAAAACAGATGAAGATGACATGATCATGCTGTAGAAGAAGCTGAAGACTCTAAAACATGACAGGGATATGCTGGACAGAGAATTTCAAATATTAATGGATATTAACTTAAAAAACCAGGAACAATAATTTCTTGGTACAGCCAAACAGCCTGAGGAAAGATAGATAGGCAAAAGCAGTAGAAATTGCTTCTTTAGAGAGACTCAAAGAGTTGATTGTTTGTTTAAACAAATTGATATTACGAACTTTCATGTGTTACTATCCTGCGTTATACTTATAAATTGAATGATGAATAAGTAAAATATAAATACCGTTATTTTTGTTATTATTGTTGGTCCTAAAAATGGAGCAGAAGATTCTAGAAAGTCCCAAATTTTGTTTTTCAAGTTCCTGTATGTACTCATCTCCTATTCATTTTTTTTTTATGAATTCTAATTTTTTTTAAATTATGAATATAATTAATAATCATCATATTCCTTAACCAGTCTTATTGCAAAGTTTTACAAAGAAACCCCTATCAGTTAAATGCTTGGACAGAGGTTATTATTAAAGTTATTAATTAATCATAACAATTACTAATTAATTGTCACAGTTACCGAATGTAAATGTAAATAAAGTTTATTGATAATTTCTTTAATTAAAATTTTTCCAACAAAGGCTGCACATGGAGTAGTGACATTGATTAATAATCAACGGCTCAGGTGGTAATTATAATTAGTAATTAAATATTACAGTTATTTTGTTTATTGATAATTTAATTATTTATTACTTTTGCTGGCAAATGTTCATCAGAAAATATATGATAAAATAAGCAAGATTGACATTCCAGAGCCACGCAGTTTGATAGAGGTTATTATACGTTAATCATCACAGTTGCTATTGTAATTAGTCATTTCATTGAAATTTTCTTTATTTATTAATTAATCTGGCAAAGGCTACAAAGGAAGCAATGGATATGATTGCTGAGACTGAAGATGTTTACGTTTCCAAGCTTTTGGGTTTGACGGAGGTTATTATTGTATTTATCAATTAATTGTCAGTTATTTATTATTGCATTTGGTCAATTTTTGATAACTTCCTCATTTATTGTTTTGCCAACAAAGACAAATGAAGAAAAAACATGGGATATGATTGCTATGGATAGGGCTGTAGCATTTTACAGGAGGAAGATGAATGAGGTTAGATGATGATAATGATGACATAATTAATTATTATCCTGGTGATTAAACAGTGTAAGAGCTGCTTCTATTCGGTAACAGTTGATGCTTGGCAAAGACTTGTATCATATTAACGGTCTGCTCCTAAAGGCATATCATCATGTATGCTACTCATCAGCCATAAAAAAGTTGAGGTTAGCTACGATTGGTTGATGAGGCTGAATTGTACAATGGAATAAATTTAATCATTCAAAATGACTTTAGTACTACTAAATACTCTTACAATAAATAATTTTTTCTATTGTAATAAAACGTTGGCAGTTGCTTATATAAGCATAATAAATAAATGCCTTATTTGAGTTTCATTTGCTTTCCCACACGTTTTCTTGGACATTAAATTGTTGTCAATAATAATTGCTCAACAGTTGAGCATGAAGTCCATCCATCATTGGTTTGTGGACATTGAAATAAAATTTCACTTGATTAAAAAATGTATCAAATATCATCGCATCACATGAGGATAATTGTTGATTCTGAAGATTCTGGATTTGTAAATGTAAACATTTTTTTTATTCATCATTTAAGGAGGATGGGTGTTGAAAACACAATCTTTGAGGATGAGCTGGGATACAAGCTCGGGGAATTATATCACGACTTAGTGATGGAATTTAAAGTATGTTTGAGTGCTTTCAGTCAAGTTTTTATTTCTAACATGTCATGTTGCTTTGGTCTTAGATAAGATTTGTAGAGTTGAATTATTAATAAAATTTTAGTTGAATTATTAAAACATTAGTGACTATCTGATTCTCTAAAAAAAAAGTATTCAATTATTATGAACTTACATTTCTTTGACAGTATTATGAGACAGACTTAAACAAAGTAAGAAGTGAAAAAAAGTGTGGTGAGTCATCAAAAATGACTGTTTCCGCAAAGGTAAAATAAAGAGATTTGATTTTGATTGTGATGTTTTTATAACTATTACATTCGGTTTTAATAACAAAAATTAATTTTATGATCTGGCCTAAATTTCCATTGTAATTGTTTTTGAGGAAACTTGATTTGATCTTTGCATTTTTGTTTCAAAAACTTTGTAGACCAGCTATTCTTGGATAAAATCTTTGCACTCTTATATTTTATTATTCATCATTAGATGTAGAGAGTTTGATGATGACAGTAGATGTTCGAATTAAATAGGCAAAATGCATTTTGACTTGTTTATTATTGAGATTTTGTTGTAGTTGTTGGGTGAAATTTCAAATAATTAAGTAAATTGAATGATTTGAAACCATGAAATCAAATCATTCTTTAATGTGTGTTCGATGATTTTTATGTTCCCTAAGGATTTTACCCACTAATGGTTAAGTGATTTGTTAAGCGACGATCTGCTTATCAAAGTGGCCATACAATATTGAGATTACTTAATTACATAATAAATCACTCCCAGCAAATTGGTACTAAGCAAAGGCTCACTTCTTAAACAGTGCCTGTTGAACTTCTGTTCCTGATGTTTTGAAATTTTCAACATCAACTTGTTGTTTGTATTGCTTCTTATGTTTTTTTGACAGGATAATGTGGAAGAATTCAAGTCAATCTTACAAGCAATTCAAGAGATAAATGTCCGGCCAGCTGTTTCTAGAGACAAGAAGAGCAATTAAAATTTTTATTCTAATCTTGATGCCTTGACAATGATTGTGTTTGGTTGTACTACATATTTCTTATGAATAACATTCAAAAATAACAATAAAACCATTAATATTCTGGTCCGGTCTAAAATGCCATTGCAATTGTGCTTTAAAATTTTTAGAGTTATTGGCAAAGTTAGTTAATTTTAACATGGCCATTAATGAGACTTTGTTGTGGTTATAATGTTGTCTGGTGTCTCTAATTTGATTTTGGGAGTTCATGTTTATAACTTGGCTCAAATTGGAATTAATTTTGCATTCTACAAGTTATCGCAAGTTGGTTGACTGAAACTAAATCGAAACTCTCAGGACTTTACTTAAGATTTTGTTTTGATCATCAAACGTAGTTCAAGGTGAATCAATTGAAGCCGATCTTGTTCTTGATTAGAAAAGGTTTGCGAGCAAAATGTCTTTGAACTTTTTAGCGTTATGATAAGGCATCAATTTTTGTAAAAGCGGGATGCTAACGCGAACAAAGTTTTTTAATTTACCATGAAGCCTTAGATTTTATAAAGTGAATCTAGGAACTCAAATATTATTAAAAGGTTTGTTGATCATAACATTTTAGTGTTTTTGTTTAAAATTTACAAATTCTTTTTAAAATGTAAATGCATCTAAAATAGAGTTCACATTTGCAGAATTCTTGAGCCCGATTACTCTAGCAGCGGTGAGGGGAGATCCGGTTTTTCGCAAAATTTGAGTCTCGTAAACATAGAAATTATATAAATGATACATATTTCGAAAGGGAAGATAATGACCTTTCTGAATATTATAAAATTATTAAATTTACTAAATTTTATTATTATAAAATTGCTTGCAAAAAAGTTATAAAATCCTCCAGTCTCAGGCAGTGAGGGGGGGTCAGGTGGGGTCACTGCCAGGGGGCCGGCTTCTGTAAGGGAACCCGGCCGGTCCGATCATGTCAATTTTTGCAAGTCTCATCGTTTACCGTAGGCGACAGAATTTAATGTCCTAATAGCCCCACAGTTTTAGATTATATACTGCCGAACAAACAGTCCATTTCACGTAGGGGGTATAAACTCTTTGTTCTGCTGTGAGACGCTAGGGTAAGGTGATGTAGGACGCCCACACCATTTTAGGCGAAACGGACCATTACAGATCCTTTGATTTGTGTTGTTCCCTAGCAGGAAAGGTTTGATTTATCATCACTTCTATTTCTGTGGAGTTATACACACTAGATTACTGCTAAAGTTGATTTTTGGTCTAAAGGATGTAAAAATCTTACATATTTAATTTGTCAAACTATCACGATGTGTTGTTCCTTAGCAGGAAAGGTTTGATTTATCATCACTTCTATTTCTGTGGAGTTATACACACTAGATTACTGCTAAAGTTGATTTTTGGTCTAAAGGATGTAAAAATCTTACATATTTAATTTGTCAAACTATCACGATATTGGAAGAACATATCCGTTGCTATAATAAATAACAACAGCTATGTTATTGTGTCATTTAATAATGGCGTCGTAACTAGGAAAAACGCAGGATAATACTGAAAAGCCCACTTCGAGTCAACCATTTTATAACGCTCTCTTGCAATTTATATAATCGTTCATGAAATTTTCTCAAGTAACTGATGCAGTCGAAAAGTCGTCGCGTGTTGAGCGAAGCGTTTATTGTTGCGTCTCTATACAGGTGCATCACTTACTCTAGAAGGGAAATTGGTGGGAATTCCATAGCAACAGTAGGCTTCTTAGAAATTCAGTCGATATGCTGTTGAATGAGCCGGAGCATCTGAAAACTATACACGTTGCAAACCTCGGACAGAAAAGTCTGTCGCCATTCGACTTGCTGAACACACTTTGAAAACCGATACACTGTTTCCAAACGTTGTCATTATGATACGTATCTTCTGCACGCTTCCGGTTACCGTTGCTCAAGAAGAACGATCTTTCATCACATTGGCCCGAGTTAAAAATATTTTGAGATCGACAATGTGTCAAGAACGCCTGACCAGCCTTGGAATGCTGGCAGTGGAAGGTCGACTTGCAAGAACGATTGATTACAACAGTATAATTGAACTGTCTGCACGCAGAAAAGCCCGCTAAGTTTTGTTGTAGCCATCTCTCTTGCATGTCGTAAAAGTCGGTTCCACATAATTACATCGTTTTTAAGAACTTGTGTAGCTTAATCTCCATCGAAACACCAGTTTGCTTAGTGCACACAAATCTGTACACGTAGCATGTGGCTGGTTATCTTTGAGTAAGGCTGTATGGTGTAACGGTCGTTGCAGATAAGGACACAATTATGATGAAATGAAAAACTGATAGGCTCACCAATGATTAGAGTTGGCTAATTTAAAGCGCCTCGCTGCGTGTTTGGCCACCAAAAATTACTACTTTCATTTTGATTAACTGTAAAACAAATAAATTCAAATTAGATGACGAACAGCGTTTACCTTTGCAAAAGTCATTTCTATATTTGTATTTAGCACCATGTATGCACAAATGTTGAACCTTGATTGTAACATTTACCTCGATTTACAGGTTTTATTAAAGCGACAAAATTTCTAAATACGGTCAATTTCGGATATAGTCACGTCCAAAACTGTAGGCTGTTGACTTGACTATAAGCGAATATTTACTATAATCGAAAATAGTAAGCTACATATGGTTTACACGGTGCAAGAGATCAGCTTGACTGTAACCGACTCAACTATATCCGGAATTGACTGTATTTTGACGAGGGGCCCGCCATGATGTCCTGCCCTGGGGCCCTTGCTGGCTCTCGGCGCCCCTGGTTTTTGTGATACATTTTTTGATGCTAGGGTAATTGATTTCTGGAACAGGCTTAGGACATAAACATTTGAGACCTGAACGATGGGAAATTTTAGAATTGCCTTGGAGTCTACTAAGTAAGAAGTTAAGAAAAAGTTAATGCTCCAAATATGAGACTTGCCATTAAGGACCACCATAATCTGTTGAGTTAATTCTTGCGCCAATGATCTATCTGAAGACAGTTTGTCGCAAACACGTTCATATAATAAAAAAATGTTGTAGGCGCTTATCATGTTATTCCACACAATTTTGTTAAAGTGGATTTTATTTTGTAAGCTTTTATTAACTCTGAACAACTAGCGACTGAATAAATATTTTGTAGAAAATTCTTGAGAAATCGAGATCGGTAGTTCTACAACTCCTAGAAATAACATCGAGGGTAACAATTTGATTCTGATCCAACGTATGGGCTGGGAAGAAAGCTGTTTATTACTTTAGTAATAACTTATAACTTATTAATTATAAATTATTTACAACTCCAGTCACAGATACACGTTTTCATGAGATGTAACAATGATCAGATTTGGTTGCCAAAGTATTCTGGGTTCTGTACAACAGTCACAGAGTTTCCTCCATTCTGAGTATAATTCCCTGGATGAAAAGTAGTATTACAGCTTTGCATCAAGTTTGGTATCGTATTAATTAACAAGTAAATCCTCATTCATAAAAAACCGGTTGCTTTCCAAATTTTACAATCTTTAAAGGCAAAGATTATAACCAGTTATGATTGGCTAGTGAATGCCAATGGCATGAGAACAAAAAATAATGACAGAAGTGGAATATCGTCGCGATTTGTGTGAACAATCAATTCATTATACACCCAAAATAAAAAGTAAAAGGCTCTACAATGATTGGGTTCAAATTTTCTTTACAACCAAAGTTGCTTGGAAATGGAGATGGATAAAGGAATAAAAAATAACTCTTATCTAATCAATTAATTACTAATTATTTTAAAATATCTTAAAATGGGTTTTTTATGTTAAAGTTAATTTTATGTCAAACTTTTTGGGGAAGAGTGGCTGAGATCACCATTAGAGTCACATTCGTTGATCAGTTCAAGGTACTGAGGTTGACCTCTTGACTTTGGAATCAAGTAATTATCATTTTCATTAGAGCCACTGTCCTCCTTATTTTGTGATGCATTTTCAAAAGGTTTAGTTATTTGGAAACTTGTTGGGTCTGGTGTATATCTATAAAGGTCAATTGTATATATATATCTTATTTTTAAGTTTATTACCAATTGATCTATGCATTTTGAAGAGCATTCAGAAAAAAGTACAAATGTTCAATGATTTAATTTACGATACTAATTAATTGATACAGATTAATAAACTTAAGATCAATTGAAATACTAGCAACTAAGAAATTTTTCATTACAATGTGAGCCACAAGTCAAATTCTCGCACCTTGGTTCACTGTCTGATGAAGACTGACCTCTTTCAACATTTTCCCCAGAATTTATTAATAAAGAAACTTGAGGCCTGTTTCTTAAAGTTTTCAGGCCTCGTCTCGTATTATTCTTAAAATTAAAAAAATATTATTTACTGCTTTAGTTAAACCTATATTCATGCCTATGTATGAATTGCAGGCAAAGAATGAACAATGTAGTAATTCAAACCTCTGCAATGTGACATGAGCCATCACTGTCTGTGCTAGTTTTGTCGGAACTGCTGCTGTCGTTAGCTTTCATTTTCAGATATTCATCCGCCGTTATGAATCTCTCAAGTCCTTCTCGAGATCCCATGTTTAAAGATCTTAGCAATGCCGTAGTGTCTGTCGTCTCACTTGATATCCTTTTAAATTCGTCATTCTGACAAGAATAAATTTTAAATCATATTTAATCAATAAAATATCTTAAGCAACTTATAGCATCGAGTTGGATTAAAATTAATTTTTATTGTTAAATATGGAAAAGCTTACTTCAATCACAAGGAATCGCCCTGGGTCCTGAGCCATCTCAGTGAAAGTCTTTGAAAGCTCTTCAAATGTCGGTCTTGATGAAGAGTCTACTAACCAACCTTTTTAAAATAGTTAACTAACAGTAAATATTAAATAAGAATTAAATAACCTATTAAATTTACTTTCAAATGTTCAATTATTAAATATTGAAATTAGATTATTTTGTAGACGTTAAATGTTCAAATGATGGAAATAATAAAGATTAACTTAACTAAAATAATTGTTAAGATAACAATTAGGGAAGTAACCAACATTTGATCATAACCATGAACACATCAATTGTGCAAATGGGTGGCTGAGGTAGTCTTTCTCCCTTTTCAAGTTGAATGACAAAATCTTCTATGGGAATGTTTTCGTAAGGTCTCTGACCAAAAGTGCAAATTTCCCAAATAGTGACACCTAAAAAATATATTATTTGAAATACATTTAACTAAATGAAAATGATTTGCATTATTGTATATTTCTTCAATTTATACCTCGATTTAATTGATATAAAAATATTCTATAATACAGTTAAATCATACCAAAACTCCAGATATCACTTTTATGAGTAAAAATCTTCATCTGAATGCATTCCAAAGCCAGCCATTTTATTGGCAGCTGTTTTGATAAAGATTTTACAATGAAATACTTTCACTTTCTTAAATGGTTCATGGCAATTAACAGTTAACCATTTTGTTTATTAGAAATAGTTATAAAATCTAAAACAAGTTATTTTGCTCCATGTTTAAACTTTTTTATTTAAATGATGTAATATATTCAAAAAATAATTTAAATAAATTTGTACCTTTCCACCCTCTGACAAATATATGTCGTCATCTGGAACCAGTTTAGCAAGTCCAAAGTCAGTAATGCGCACGTGATTGGGCGTTTGGACTGCAACATTCGTTAACCATTTTTAATTTGTTACTTTTTAAACACAAAACCAGACAGATATTTATGAAAAATAAAAAAATCTATTCTAGTGCAAATTATTCAACAAAAACGTGAAATTTGACCAACTGACCTAAGACATTTCTTGCTGCAAGATCTCTGTGGATAATATTCCTTTCCTCTAAATATTCCATTCCCTAACGCAAAGAACACACATTCAACTTAAGTACTAGTAAAAATATCACAATTGCAAAGATAATGTTTAATTTACTATTAAAATGCAAAAATTGAAAACTAAATGCGCCCCCAATGACCGACCTTGGCAATCTGGGAAGACCAATTAAGAATATGTTTGGATCCAATTTTGCTTTTGTTATTTTGAACATATTCAAGGAGACACCCCTGAGGCATAAATTGGCTGATAATCATCATTCTTCTTCCCATGCAAAAGGCTAAAATGTGCATGCAGAATGGATGGACCACAGAAGCCATGATCTGCGCTTCATCGAGGATTTGTTTCTCTTGGTCCTTTTCCATGAGAGGTCTCCCATTCTCGTCTTCTTCCTCGCACTGAAGGACTTTAATGGCTACTGGTATTTTTACGTGTTCTCCTTCAGGGATGTACAAGCCCTAGATCAAAATTAACAGAATATTTTTCAACTGCTTCAAACTAAACCTAGGTACATCTTAAGATGTGTAAAGTAATAACATGAAAATAAAAAAAATATTAAAACATTAATTTCTTAATTAATGGACGATCCTTCCTCACTTTGTAAACAGTTCCAAATGCTCCTGACCCCACAACTCCACCGCATCTCAAGTCAGATTCTTTAATCATCTTCAACTGAGCCATGTTGGGTTTGATGTTCGTAGGCTTTAGGGGCTAAAATAATTACAATAATGTCATAATATATATTTTGATAATGACACAGTACAAAATAGCACAGCAATAACTTAAATGTAGCATTTCTTTGTAAACAATTTTGATAAAAAAACATATTTAAGCCTAAGAATTGGTCTGCAATTGATATTGAATCGAGAAGAATAATAATTCATTTACTTCGCATTCCATTACTCCCGTTAATTGAGCTGCAATCATCATTTTCTTCTCTTCACTTTTAGCCATCTGATTCCTGTGGCAGATCACAACCACAACCAGCACTGTGATCACCAACAGTCCTCCCACCCCACTTAAGGCTCCTATAAGGGCCACTTGGCTTTGACTTTAGGGCGGAAAAGTGAATTACTTTTTTAAATAATTAAACTAATATAATTAGAATCAAGGAATTTAAGTTCGCAATTTATCGTAGATAGACGATAAAATACATAATCATTAATTTGTTGAAAAATTAATCTTAACTAATAAACTGTGAGGTTAAAGCGAATAACGCACTTGACCTTGCAATCACGAACCATGCATTCATGCACCAACCTCACGCATTCATTCCTCAAGTTGTGAATCATTTCAGCGGGGCATTCGTTGACACATGAGACGTTCCACCGGAACTTTGCACACGACCAGCATTGGGTCGGCAACTATTGAAATAAAGCAGAACTTGTAACTGAAAGTAGCCAGTGATGTAAACTGTTTCAATAACCTGGAGACATTTAAGATGAAGCCTCATAAAGTAATTGTAAAATCACGAGTTGTTGATGATTATAGGTAATTATTGTGTGAATTATAATATTTAGTTACTATTTTTAATTAGTTGATGTTATTGTTGTATTAATTGATAAAAATGCATTAATAATATTATTATAGTTGTTATTATTTCCGACAAGCACAAAGATTCACCAACAGGCCCGTCACATCCTTCGGCACATTCTTTGTGGCACCTTGCACAGGTCTTCTCGTCCACTTGATGCAGAAGTATTGATGCACCGAACTCTTGGCAAGAGGTTAAGCAGAGGTCATTATACGTGACCCCAGGACAGGACATGCATTGGTCCTTCCTGGGACCCATGCAACCCCCTTCGGGAGAACATGCCCCGTCGCAAACACGTCCCTCTGATTCTGAGATTTAATTGAATATTAATCAACACAGAATTATTTAATTATTGAAAATTACAAAATTATTACAGTGCCTCTAACGCTTTACAAATTAATTAATTAATTAATAATATAATTATTATTAAATTAATAAAATTTATATTTTATTTTATGTATATTATTATTTATTTATTTATTTATTAAATAATAATAATATATAATAATAAGTTTTCATCTGCTAATTATTACTAAAAACTAATAACTTTGTTATTACGCTTATTATGTTTGTTATTAATTACATCTGAAAACATTTTGACTTAATTAATACGTAAAAAATATAAATAAAATGAATTGCACCTTTAAAAAAATAATTAATCAAATCAAATCAAATAAGACAATCTGTTTGGTAACGTAAGCCCGAATCACAAAACCTCAAGGCCATCGTATAAATGCGTCTTGAGAGACTTTCTAAAGCTTTCAATGGTTGTGGTTGAATGTTAATTCATTTTTTGTATTTTTTTTTCATTTTTGTGTTTTCAAAGAATTAACATCATTAACGTCATTAAAACCTCGGTGTTCTAACCACAAGCAAGTGGATCCTTGTTGTATAAAATACTTTTCTTATCATTTGGAGAAGTAATGTTCTCCCATTTGAATCCATTGACATGGCAAAGGTCTTTATTTTTGTGGATGATCACGTTACCACGGACCACTGACTTGAGGGAATTAAGTCCCAATTCTTTCAAATTTGTATTAAGCACCACAAGAGTAGCGTTGTAACTGAAAGTGAATTTTGTGCAATAAAGAGAACAGTTACAGTAATTTTAGGCTTCGATGAGATAACTCACAAAATGTAGATAACATTTAAATTTATCAGAACGACAAAATTACAACAATTCAAACATATCAACATTTATATCAATGTTTTTGTATTGATTTCTTTCTTAAAATTGTGACCGAAAACTAAAAATAATTAAATTAAATAATTAAAAAATTCTAACTCGTGAAATTCTTGACCCTGGATGACTCTGAGATTCCTGAGAAAGTTGAGACTTCTGAACTCTGACCTATTGACCCTGATGTGGACGGAATCTGTGACCAGCTGCACGTTTTCTAACAATTTCAGGTCCTTCATGGTGATCGAATTATTTTCACTGACGATGGAAAATAAATTCTGATTATTTTTAATTGAGGTTATAATAATAAAAGTAATCATAAATAAGTAAAATAAATAGTTATCATTTTCAATTGAGGTTATGATAATTAACATGTAATTATAATTAACTTACGATAATAACGTTCATCATATGGATCAATAACAGAAAACTATGATAATATCATACTACAATGATTATTACGCTTGTACTGATGCTGATACCCATTATTAATATTATTGTTGTTGTTGTTGTTATTATTATTATTATTATTATTATTATTATTATTATTATTATTATTATTATTATTATTATTATTATTATTATTATTATTGTTGTTGTTGTTGTTGTTGTTGTTGTTGTTGTTGTTGTTGTTGTTGTTATGGGTAAACAGTAAAAATCATTGATAAAATAAAACCAACGCTTCTTCTTGAAAGCGTTCGATTGGAATGTTGAATGGAAAGAGGAGATTGGATGGAAAGATGGATGTAGGAATGGAAGGATGGAAAGATGGAGAAATGCAGGAGTAGGGAAATAGAAAATGGATGGATGGATAAAGAAATGGAAAGATGGATGGAGAGATAAAGGAGCGGAGAGATGGCACGTGATGGAAGAATTATGTGATCTGAAAGGAAGGGTTTAGATAAAGCAACTCTAATGGTTCTACAAGACAGGTATATGTTGCTGGAAAACCCTGGAGATAAAAATAGAATGATAAACAGAGTGAACGAAGGATTGAGGGCCGAAGAAGATGATGAGGTTGATGATTTTTTGACTCAAGCAATTTTTGTTATTTGTTTCTGCTTATTTGTTGAGCATTCATTTTAGCAGGAGTGTTTAGCTAGCAGGCTCTAAGAATTCCAAAATTAAATTTATCAAAAAAAATTTTAAAAACGTTTGGTTTTTTTTTTAAATCTTGCATTTGCGACAATTTCTTATTTTACAATGACAACAAAAAGAATTATCAATAGGCATTCCTAATGGCAAATGCAAGATTTATAACAATAGTCCGATTTATATTTAAAATAAAAATAATTGATAAAAAATATTGATAAAAACAACTAAAAATCAATAATAAAAATAACGGGAATTAATAATCTCGGCTAATGATCAATTATAATAAGATGAAAAATTATAATAACTTGAAACCTGTTAAAGGAAACATCACTAATATAAATGGAGCCATGCACAATGGAACAATTCTCAAATCTCTTCAAATCTTCCAACAGCAACGAACGCCTTTGTCCCTTGCAAGCTTAAATAATAAATATGTTGATAAAAATTTCATTCTTAATAATTTTATTAATAATAAATGCATTAATAATAAATTCATTCATAATAATTTTATCAATAAAAATTTCATTTATGGAACCTGGTACATTTTAAATTGAAGAAAGTATAAATTCTAAATAAATTTTTAATTGGAAGAGTATCAATAAAATAATCAATAAAATAAAAATTTTAATTTTAATCGTATTGATCAATACAATTAATCGGTTAAATCAATTAATCTTAAATTCATCTGTAATTGATGTGTATAATGTGAACTGTACTTAAAAATTAATGTTCTTAATTACTCACACTTAATTAAAACTTATAATAGGTCATTGTTTCAATTATTCACGCCAATTAAAATTTGTAATGAGTAATTAACCACTCGTTTAATTAAAACTTTTACTGAGTAATTATCGTTAAGCAGTTAATAATAATATTAAATAGAACTTTAATGTGTAATTATCAATACTTATCATAAATAATTACTTAATTAATCATATTAGAACTTTTAGTGAGTAAATACTTAATTAATCACATTAATTAGAACTTGTTATGATTAATAGACTCAATTACTCACACTTAGGACAATCTCCAAAGCATCTCGTACACAATGACTTGTCAAACTCTATTTTGTAACCACTGCTGCACATTGTCACACACGAATCTCCTTCAACAAACATGTCTCCTGCGGTAAATAAATAATGATAATAATTAATAAAATAATAATAATAATAAATAAATTGACACAAAATCAATTATCGTAAACACAAGACACCAACTTGGACACTGAGCAATGCACTGCTGTCCGTAAACATATTTTCCATCTGGATTTATTTTGTTCATTTTCGTCAGGTGGTCGTGGATGAATCTGCGCGGGCATTCCTTCTCACAAGTTCCGTTGTTGTTGACATTTTTACAAGCCTGAGATTGTGTGACGTGTTTGCCAATTGTAAGTTGTTTTATTAATAATAAGTTATGTTTTAATAATAAGTTATGTTTTAATAATAAGTTATGTTTTAATAATAAGTTATGTTTTAATAATAAGTTATGTTTTAATAACAAGTAAGTTTTCTTAATAAGTTGTGTTTCAATAATGAGTAAGTTTTATTAATAATTTATGATTAATAACAGTATAATTTCTAATAATAACAACAATAATCATAATAATACTTAATAATACTTAACTTACAAAGCACTCTGATTTCAAGTTGGACTTGCACCCAACTGAACACTCTTGGTCACAGCAGTCTTCAGGATGTCCAATAACGCATCGATTCTTGCACTTGGAATTGCAATTGATTCTGTTGTCTGGAAAATGGAACTTCATTCATTCATCCATTCAATCGTTCATTCGTTCGTTCGTTCGTTCGTTCGTTCGTTCGTTCGTTCGTTCGTTCGTTCATTCATTCATTCATTCATTCATTCATTCATTCATTCATTCATTCATTCATTCATTCATTCATTCATTCATTCATTCATTCATCATTCATTCATTCATCATTCATTCATTCATTCATTCATTCATTCATCATTCATTCATTCATTCATTCATTCATTCATTCAGATGTCGATTCAGATCTAATTTGTTTCATTCATTTAGCGTTTTAATGAGATTCATGGGGATTATTTTCACATTATTTATGAATTGATTATCTAATCGAATGATTTACTACGTTTTAACTTTTTTTAAGTTACCAATTATCGACTTAATTAACTATTTGTTAAGTTATCATATGTTAATTAAAAACTCAATAAAATTAAGCTGATCACTCACATCGTTGACACATTTCTCTTTTTTCACCCCAACATCCACCTTTCGAACAACTTTTGTGACATGATGGACCTGCATTTCCAAAAATTTGCACAATTAAATAACAATTAAATAACGTTCTGCTTAATTAATAAATTTGATAATTAACAAGTAATTGCATTATATAAACGTTATTATATTATTGTTATAAATTTATACTTTTAGATAATTTAAAATCATTCGGTTAATTCGAAAATATTTCAAAAGCTTTATTGACGTTAATATTATTTATTACATTTCAATTCATTCCCACTCAAAAGAAAGCAGTCAAAAATATAAAATGGTTCCAACGACCGATGGAAATTGTAAATTTTTTGAAATTTCTCCACGAAAATGTCTTCCTGGGGACTGTAAAACATTCGTCCCCTTCAATTAATGTCGCCATAGCAACAATTCTTGTCGATATCACCACAGCAACTGAATTCAAATATTTTTCTACCGCCTACCACGTGTTAATCCAGTAGTTTATGTAAAGAGAAATGAATCTTTACCTTTACCATCATCGTCATCGTCATCATCATCATCGTCATCGTCGTCGTCGTCGTCATCGTCATCGTCATCGTCATCGTCATCGTCATCATCATCATCATCATCATCATCATCATCATCATCATCATCATCATCATCATATCACATCTGCATAGAAACCTCATCATCATCACCATCATCACCATCGTCATCATCATATCACATCTGCATGGAAACCTCGATGTTTGTTTTGCAGATGCAGATTCTAATGGAATGTTAGCAAGTTGTATTTATTTGCATTTCCTACTGAAATATGTCTTCTAACCTTGTGTTGTAATTAAATTGTAAGATGAATTCACTTTTTGCTAACTAATTCAAAAAAAAATCTTTTCTTTACTGATCAAATCAATTGTATCACTTGTAGTAATAATCATTTTATCATATTAATTAAATAAAACAATTACATTATTATTTTATTATCATTATATTTTATTATTATTATTATTATTATTATTATTATTATTATTATTGTTGTTGTTGTTGTTGTTGTTGTTGTTGTTGTTGTTTTATTATTTCGTGAGAGGACAAAACACCGAATTACTTGGCTGATTACAAATGAAATGCAAAAAACCTTTCAAAGGAAAATGTAATCTTGAATAAATGAACATATTGTAGGCAGATTAGATACTGCATTGTAGTGATAATGACTGCGACGATGAAGTTGAAGAAAGGTGATCATGATGATGATGGTGATCAGAACGAGTTTAATGATGATAGTCATCATTATTGATAGTGATAATGATGGTGGTGGTGGTGACGACGACGATGATGATGATGATGATAGTGACCACGCCTGGTCAGAAGAAGGAAGTGAAAAACGTAGTGGACGATTGTTCCAATTTTGTTTCTTCAGCTTCAGTGGACATCTTCCAATGGAATAAGAACTTCCCTTGAAAATAACTGGCGTCAAATTGCTTGGAAGAAGATTTGATTGGTCGAAGTGCTGATTTCCTTCGACCAATTTTGCGCATCATTTTTATTATTTATCATTTTTATTTTTAAACAAATAGTTTTATTTGTTGCCAATAAGCTAAAATGTATGCTATAATTAATATCTCACTGCATTGGTTTGTGAAATAATTTTACAAATTAAATTAACAAATGAAGCCTTGTTAATATGAAGGATTTAGCGTCCATATCAAAGCCTTTCATTTACAGTCAATAAATATTTCAGTTTTAAATTGTTTAAATACATTTATTTACCCATCCGTGTAATTTGAACATTGGTGAAGTTTTTTGAAAGGGAGCAGCAGCAGTAAAAAGGATAAATGCGTGATTTTTCAGCAAGCAGCTGCTCGTACCCACTTTGGAATTCCTGGAATCCTCCTGTCGTTCAGCAGTTTGAACAAATCTTTTGCAAAAACAAATATTTATTTCCACTGCCTTCCAGGTTGCTAAATTTTTCAAGAACTTTTTAGTCGAGCACAAAGCAATTGGTTTTGTCAATTCACCACTTGAATGAAGGAAAAAAAGTATTTGTTCGAACAAATTGAAGGCCTTACAACTTCGTCTCAATATTTTTCAGTTCCCGAATTCGACTGACCATGAATTAAAAATTCGATCAAAATCTAAAAACAACAATCCTGTTTCTTGTCTCTGTTGGTTTTAAACTTGCAAATGCAATCTGGAATTACATTAAACATTTGAAACGATCTGATCTGATATTGCCGGTGATTTAAGCTGAATGTCGCCAAAAGTTTTTGTATAATTTTTTTAAACGAAGTTTTCTTATAAAATTATTGAAATTCATTGCTCAACCAATGCAGATAGACTCATTATTAATAAATTATGTTTATTAATATTATAAGTTACCTTACAATTTTATTAAGCTATGCTTTATTAAGCATTTATAATTTTATTATGTTATTTACTTTTAACATTTAAGCCCATTCATTCATTGATTCCCATAAAATACATTTAAAAAACATCAAGAAAACTTCAGAATGGAATAATTTTTAAAAATAAATATGTAAAAATGTAAAATATTACAGATTTTTAGATTTAATAAATATATTGCATATATTATGCATTTTATGTATATAATAATCTGTTAAGAAATAATACATTTCTTAAAATTAAAATATTTCTTAAAAACCCACACTTGTCTTCCTCTTGAGATGAATCATCATCATCGTCATCATCATCCCTGACGACCTTTTGTTGATGATGATCGTTGAAAATGTCCTCCCAGTTGATGGTCCTGAGGAAGCACAACCTGCTCACTGATCGGAGACTGACGTGGCCACTGGAGATTTCTGATTGGTCAGTTGTGAAGAAGCTATCTTTAGATATAGATTTACTGGCAGCGTTTTTTTAATTAATTAAAATTAAGATATTGGTTATGAAGAGTAGCGAGTTAAAGAGGTTAAGTATTACATATTTTGACAATGGATTTTGTAAGGACTCATTATACTGAAGAAATTATGAATAATTATTATAATTAGCTATTATTGTTGTTGTTATTCTTAATTAATATATTATTATAATATTATATAATATTAATAATGTACATGTATTATTAATTATGGAATATTATATAATATTAGATAAATTAATTAAATACAAAATCTTACCATTATTACATTGTTATTATTATTATTTTATTTATATTATTATTATTATCTTGTTATTGTTATTGTTATTGTTATGAACAACAATTTTACAAGTGTCCGCATGCGGCGGTAATGGCAACAGTCGTAATGTGTCGAGTTCGAAACCCAGCACCCTTGGAAATGAGCGCTACACAAATGGCAAATTAAATATACAAGAAACGCCTCTTAAGCTATGCATATGGCGCTATGAAGCTACAATCTAAGAAATATTTGAAATATATAGTTAAGTATTTATCATTATCAATGCGAATGGTTATTGATTGATTAAATACAAATAATATTAATTAAAATGTGATAAAATATGTTGTGTCGGTGGCAGAAAACAACAGCGGTAAACTCAAGTATTTATTAACTCAAACACTTCTTTGTATAATCAATAGAACTCGCAAATTGTATATCGCCTCCTATCAATAGTAACTCCCAAAATCAAACGAAACACGGGTATCATCAACGTAACAAGTATCAACGTAACAAGTATCAATGTGCGCAGGTAGGTAGCCTACAGGTGCGTCCAAGTGTGCTAGCTACTTAACAAAATAAATAAAAAGATAAGAACGAAATGATAATTAATCTAATATGAATAATTGATATTAATAATCTAATATAAATTATTAATCTATTATGAAATTATAATTAATCTAATATGAAATGACAATTAATCTATTATGAAATGATAATTAATCTATTATGAAATGATAATCAATCCATTATTAAATGATAATTAATCTATTATAAAATGATAATTAATCTATTATAAAATGATAATTAATCTAATATGAAATAATAATCTATTATTAAATGATAATTAATCTAATATGAAATAATAATCTATTATGAAATGATAATTAATCTAATATGAAATAATAATCTATTATGAAATGATAATCAATCTCTAGAACACCTCTGAACAAAGGCATGTGGATGGTCAACGATGTCCTTTCATCACCAAAAGCTTCGACCATGAAACTGTAAGAACCATTTCTGCTGGGGTCATGTGAGTACATATTCCTCGTATGGAAGCCTCGAACGATCTGAAGGTTATCCAAGGGCAGGTGGGTCATCGAGTTCATGGCTATCAGAACGTACCTGTAATTATTAAACAATTAATATAAATAATAATAATGTTAACAAATAATCGTTTTTAACGATATCACGAAATTAATGTGTAACTAAAATTACTGACATTAATTAATGGGTTGTTTAAGCAGAGTATGTAT
>JAJTWR010000350.1:197500-202500 GCA_021613335.1 Whitmania pigra
CCACGTTGAAGCTTTCATCGTCTCAATCACTCATTAAGCATTCATGCTAGACTTGCTAATCAATGCATCAATTTCAATAATTTTTACTAGCAATCCTTGCGAGGCGATCGATATCATTATTTATTTTGTCAGTCATCGTCATCGTCATCGTCATCATCATCATCATCATCATCATCATCATCATCATCATCATCATCATCATCATCATCATCATCATCATCATCATCATCATCATCATCATCATCATCATCATCATCATCATCATCGTCATCATCATCATCATCATCATCATCGTCATCGTCATCGTCATCGTCATCGTCATCGTCGTCATCGTCATCGTCATCGTCATCGTCATCATCATCGTCATCGTCATCGTCATCATCATCATCATCGTCATCGTCGTCGTCATCACAAACGATTAATTGTTTTCAGGATGGAGAATCCCAACTTTCCGCTCATCATGAACGTTCGCGATTGATTCCTGAGCATTCATTGCCACCCACGTTGAAGCTTTCATCGTCTCAATCACTCATTAAGCATTCATGCTAGACTTGCTAATCAATGCATCAATTTCAATAATTTTTACTAGCAATCCTTGCGAGGCGATCGATATCATTATTTATTTTGTCAGTCATCGTCATCGTCATCATCATCATCATCATCATCATCATCATCATCATCATCATCATCATCATCATCATCATCATCATCATCATCATCATCATCATCATCATCATCATCATCATCATCATCATCATCATCGTCGTCGTCATCTTCATCGTCATCGTCATCGTCATCGTCATCATCATCATCATCATCATCATCATCATCATCATCATCATCATCATCAGGCGGATATAAATAACAATTTTGGATTTATTAAGATATATTAGTGAACAATGGTACCACAAATGATCCTTTAATTGAAAGCCGACTCATTGATTGAAATTAACAGATGCCAGTAATGGATATTTTAAAAGTGCAAATATATTGCATTTAATTTTTAATTACGAACTAATTACTATTGTCGAAGTATTATTGAATGATTACATTATTATGTAATCAGTACTTATTAATAATTTTGTAATCAAATGTACAACTTGTACTTAAATCTTCAAATCTGTACCTGGTCGATAACAAACTTCGATTAAATGACAATTTCACAATTTTTTAATGTAGAACTACGAATCCTTCTCACCACAAACAACAACAACATCATCGTCGTCGTCATCTTCATCGTCATCGTCATCATCATCATTACTTTATGATTAAAATAAGTTTATGAAGTTAATTCAAATTTAATCTTGCAAACAAATGAAATGCAGACATGCCACAATTAATGTCATCCATCATTAGAAATGCTACGAGAACCTCGTTTGCGAAAGAAAAAATGCTTCTTATTAATGTTGATGTTGTTGTTGTTGCTACAGCTGTTTTAAAAATAACCTGTCAACATGTCATTACAAACTCTCATGATTAGCGGGCAAATGTTTACAAAAGGTTTATAAAATGTTTGCAAAGTTCTGTAATATTTCAAAGTGTTTGTATTGTTTACATTAACAAAATGTTAGTAATGTTTACATTAACAAAGTGTTTTGTAATGTTTACATTAACAAAGTGTTTGTAATGTTTACATTAACAAAGTGTTTGTAGTGTTTACATTAACAAAGTGTTTGTAATGTTTACATTAACAAAGTGTTTGTAATGTTTACATTAACAAAGTGTTTGTAATGTTTACATTAACAAAGTGTTTGTAATGTTTACATTAACAAAGTATTTGTAATGTTTACATTAACAAAGTGTTTGTAATGTTTACATTAACAAAGTGTTTGTAATGTTTACATTAACAAAACACGTCTTCAAAGGATCAAATGAATCTCTTTGTTAACAAACCTTGCAAACAATTTAAACCATTCACCAATATTAGAATGAATCTTTAATTTTTATTTATTTATTTTTATAATATTATTATACTATATATTTAAATTATTGTACTATAAATTAACCATATTATTATCTTACTATATTCGTAATAAATTACATTTTGAATTCAAAGTGAAACATAGCCTCGTTGTTGACATCAATCGTTTATGATTGAATTTCAAAACGATCAATCACATATGAAACATTATCATGGCACATTCAAAGGATGGATGGATGGATGGATTTGATGAAAGCATGGATGGATGATGAATGAATTCCTAGATGGATTCAGCAACCATATCCCCCTTCAGAGAGTAAATGGAAGCATCTTAAATATTAAAATAAATAAAGGATTAAATTGACATTAAACGGATGAACGCTTTCAATGAAAATACCTCATGTTGGATTTTCAGCCACCAATATATTAATATTTATCGAACAATAATTAGATTAACCCGAATATTGTATTGGCGAATATTGTTTTAATTAATAATGCTATTTTTATTTCGAGAATAATATTAATAATTCATGATGATCAGATGCAGATGCAACGACTGGATGGATGGATGGAAAACTAAACTAAACGGTTTTTCAACACTCCACGATTGGAATTTCAGAATGAAACGAAGATGATGATGACGACGATGATGACTTCTGATTTTCATGAGTAGGAAAATGTTGTAAAAATCAATCCAAGCTGGCATGATGGTGATGGTGATGATGATGATGATGATTATTATTATTATTATTATTATTATAATTATTATTATTACGATGATTTCCAACATTGGAATGGATATATTCCTACGGAATTTTAGGATAAGACATGGCTGAAAGAAGATCTGTTGAAACATTTACGACTGAATTTTAAACTGAACAATTAAGTGCTATTTAAGTTCTAATTAAGTGCTATTTAAGTTGTAATTAAGTGCTATTTAAGTTGTAATTAAGTGCTATTTAAGTTGTAATTAAGTGCTATTTAAGTTGTAATTAAGTCTGTTTAAGTTCTAATTATCTTCAAATTTATTGAGTTTGACTGGTTTTTAGAATAATTTATGAATATAAATACCACATTAAGTTAGTTGTTGCTATTAAGAATCTATTTATAGCCAACTGTAAATAACTCAGTGACCATTTCGAAACTGATTTTGCCATTAGTTTTAATAAACTTTTGTTAATTAATAAAAACTAGTACTTCGAAATAGTTTAATAATTTTAATGTTATAATTAATCTTATTAAATTTATTTAATCTAATTATTTAGAACTGATATATGATGAAGATGTCTAAACATAAAAATGGATAGAAATTAAAATTATTATATTAGCTGATCTTTTGAATGCTTTATGAATTAATTCATCTTAAACTGAATTTTAAAATTAAATTTAATTTAAGTAAAGAAATTCATGTCAATCCTAACATTGCAATCGTAATAATTTAAGTTCCATGCTTTTAAACATTTTTTTCTGAATATGCATTGATTTTCGATTTTCAACCACAAATAATTGTTTATGTTTACCAACAAATTAAATAGTTAAACAAATAATCAATAAATTAATTAAAAATAAAGCAATTATAAAAGCATATTATACAGCGCAGCAGTTTTAAAACTTCGTCCTCTTGTGTTTAATAATCAATTAATAGTTAATTTAAAAAAATTAATGAGTTTGTAATTAATTGACCCAATTGGTCCAAAATTGAATTCATTCAACATTCATGTCATACGTCCCTCACTTGGAACGAACCATTTGCATTTCATTTGCATAAATTATTTAAACCGGCATCGAATCAAATCAAGATTAACAACGACTCGCCCTTTTCAATTCCAATTCCAATGTAGGAAATTTTGGAGTTATTTTTAAAGAGAGGAAGAAGGGAAGATTGTGATGATTATGATGACAATCGGTATTAGCATATTTTATCATTTTTATTTTTATCATTTTTAAGTTTTATGTTTTACGTTATAAGGTAACCTTCAACAACAACAACGACAACAAGAGCAATGTGAAATGTTCTTCAAATTTGAAATCTCTCTTCAAGTACTGTGGCGAATGACGCGGCATTCCACAAAGAAACAAACATGTTTTCTCCTCCAAACCGTCCGAACTCAAAAACACAGAAAAATGGTGATAGATGTTCAAGATCCCATATGCTCTGAAACAACATCTACAACAACACGTACAACAACACATACAGCTACACATACAACACTTACGTCTAAAAATACAATATTCATATTCACATACAAAAAGGAAATGAAAAGTTTAAAATGAATGAAATTATATTACGCATAGCAATTATTATAATCTAATACGGAAGCATGAAAATATTTGTTGCTCTTCAACATGAGATGTGAAATGCTTTCTTTTAAAGCTTATTATAAAACTTATTCCAAAAATATAACATAAACACATTTTTAATGTCAATATTTTCCAAATATATGTATATAATGTTGTTATAATCAGTCCATTAAAAACTAAATTAAGAAATTAGTTAATTAATAAATAAATAATAATTATTATTATTATTAATTTTACTTGTCCACTCAGGATCGTTACTAGCACAAATGATGCGGCAGGAATACAAATTGTCATCCTCATGTGGTATGAATGTCGTCCGCAAACAAATCCACTCTTGTATTGTTTGCTCTGAAAACTTGTCTTTGTTTATGTTTTTATTTTTAGTCGCCCATGACCTTCTTTGGGGAGCATCCATTGATTCACGATGAGAGGAGGTACCATGGCAACAATAAAGTTGTGTTAGATTGATATTACTGCAGTTGTTGTAATAATAACAACTCGGCAGAGTCGTAACTATCTTGTAATAACAAATTATAATTACGATGATGATGATGATGATGATGATGATATTGTGATCCATGAGTTAGAAGATTTCTTGATGCCCGACAAGCATTGCGTTGCATTCCAATCGTTGCAGAACAATATTTCACCGCCATCCTAACAATCATCATCATCATCACAGATATCATCATCGTCATCATCATACTCATCACAGATATCATCATCGTCATCATCATCATAACATTCATATCTCATCAAATCAGCTCCTTGGAGCCAA
>JAJTWR010000350.1:207500-225000 GCA_021613335.1 Whitmania pigra
CCAAGGGGAGATGGGCAGACCCTCGTAAAATATGAGGAGGTGACCTTTTCTTTCCTTCTAGTTGCCCCCCCAAGTTACGTCCCTGGGCATCATCATCATCATCATCATCATCATCGTAAGTGAGCAGCAAGCTTGAGAAATGATTCTCCAGTGATGATTCATCCAGTTATTCACGAACGGAAATAGGAAAGGAAGGACTGCTGAATCGAATTATTGATAAATTTATCAGAAATATATTAAAAATAAATTGAAGATATATTGAAATTCAATTGAAAATATATTTCAGTTGTTTATTAACAAGTTTTTTTTAATTTTTTTTTATTTTTATTTATAAGTTCTTAGTGATAAGAATAAGACATAACAAATCTTGAAGTTAATTTTCGAAAAATAATGTTCCGCTAAATTATTGATAATTTGTTAATGTACGGTAATGAACAGTAATGGATTTAATAAATTATGTTTAACAATCAAATAAAGTTATTTGTCCTCAAATGCAGTGACATTGAAACAATCCACCAGTGGACTACGCAGTAAGTGAATGTCTGGCGTTTCATCCTTGTTAGGAGACAGCAACCTCTATTCAAGTTTTTTATTTCATTTATTATTAATATCACGAAAATAAATATCAAATTTTTAAATCAAATGAAAAAATACGAAAATATAAATTCAATATTGTTTGAACTTTGATTTTTGGGGTGTGCCAGATTTTTCGAAATTAATAAAGGTTTTTAATTAATTTACAATTACAAACAATTAAAATTACTAAATGATGCAATTAATATTGGTTAATAAAGTAAAGGAGTTAACATCTCGCAGATTAGAAATAATAATTGTAGTAATAATCATTGTCATCATCATCATCAGTAAAATAAATAATGCAACATAACAATCAATAAAATGGTTCCATACAACGTTTTGTGAATATATTAGCAAAAGATAAGGAAGAACTTAAAAGTAAAAATGAAGACATATCGCCCTCCGGAAATACGTCTGCTTTGAAGTTGGACTCGCGTGTTCATATTAAATTCATGTTCCTTCATTAATCCAGTTATCCAGTTATCCATCCATCCATCCATCCATCCATCCATCCATCCACCCACCCATCCATCCATCCATCCATCCATCCATCCATCCATTCCATCCATCCATCCATCCATCCATCCATCCATCCATCCATCCATCCATCCATCCATCCATCCATCCATCCATCCATCCATCCATCCATCCATCCATCCATCCATCCATCCATCCATCCATCCATCCATCCATCCATCCATCCATCCATCCATCCACCATCCATCCATCCATCCATCCATCCATCCATCCATCCATCATCCATCCATCCATCCATCCATCCATCCATCCATCCATCCATCCATCCATTCCATCCATCCATCCATCCATCCATCCATCCATCCATCCATCCATCCATCCATCCATCCATCCGCTCGTTTGCTCGCCCGTAAGTTCATTCATTACTAAAGTAATTGTAATGATGATTGTGATGATAATTACAACAATAAATAATAAAAAGTTTCATCGTCTTCATCATCTTCACCATCACAAAGCTTCACAATGCTTCTTAAATCTTGATCCTCAAAGGATAATTCCTTCGTGGTAAATTACGTTGGAGTGCCTTAATTTTGATCGGTTGATTTTAATTAAACTAATTTATTTTGATTTAATTTAATTAATTATGTTATCACACAGAAAAAATTAAATGTCAAATATATTAAAATAATTTTATTAACGATTATATTGCTTTAATAACAATTTTATAATAAATTATTTTTAAATTACTAAAAACTAACGAACTCTATGGTAATGATCATTTAATCAATTCATCTCTTAATTAGTCAATTGATGAATGTTTCTTAAGAAAAGAATCACAGCTTCCCATCCGTGTCAAAATGTAAACTGATGTGAAATGATGTCGTGGTCCATTGTTATGGCGTGGAATTCTTGGAATTTATAAATTCACTTTCACACCCTCGCGCGTTGGAAATAAATGTTAAGCGAATAATATTTATTAGCTTTTACTAGCAATTGCTGAGCAATTTGATAAAAAATTGTCTCCCACTAAAAGATTATTAGTCACCAGGTGAACAATCGAATTGTATACATCATTGAACCGAGTGTTTAAAACATATTCATTGAATTAATTATTGTTTCAGTGAATTAATTATTGTTTCAGTGAATTAATTATTATTTCAATGAATTAATATTGTTAACCTTCACAATCTTAGCATAGCCAGACAACCGAAAAGTGCAGAATGATCGTTGATCGATTATTGATCGATTGTTGATTATTGAACAGTTTCTCTGAAATTAAGTCTTGTTTGAGGAAAGATTCCTATCTTCTACTTGTCACCTTGTTTATTGCTTGGATATGTTACTGGATGTTTATTAGACCCAAATTTCTAGCGTGGAAAAACACGGATATCATTTAATTTATAAACATACTTGTTTCCAAGAATAATTAACCAAATATATTATACATTAACATATTATTTTACATATTTTATAGTGGGCTGTAATTCGGTTTCTGGAGATGGAACCAACTGCATAATTGCTGATTTTCTAAATAACTACGTATTTCCATGCAATATTTTTGCATCATTTGTATGAAATTTAGTCCAGTCAATCGTCCAGGTATAATTAAGTATTTAACAATAATTAAGTATTTAACAATAATTAAATATTTAACAATAATTAAGTATTTAACAATAATTAAGTATTTAACAATAATTTTTTCCATTTTTGTCTTTGGAGAGGCTGCAGCACGTACCAGTCCAAAGCTTTCTAAGCCCTTGATGTCCTTGTAAGACTGATATATTTATCCGCAACGACCCTCAAAAGAAGCCTTTTTAATCCCAAGAATACCTCGGATTTTAGAATTTGAATCGTAATTCTCTTTAATGTGCCAATGACATTTAAATAAGTCATAAAGCGATATGTATTTAAGTGTTTCTTGTGAATTTGATCTGTTACTGAGGTTCCTGAGTTAACAAGAATATTAAAACTTGAAAGTTGAAGTAATAACATAAAAATGTTATTTTACTTTGTTAATTAACAAAATAGGTAAAATTTGTGATTTTTTCATTTAATTACTTCGATAATAATCGGTGAATTCCAAGAGAGTTAAGAAAGGCAGAATAAGTAAGGAATAAGTAAGAATAAGTAAGGAATAAGTAAGAATAAGTAAGAATAAGTCCTTAGAGGAGGTGGTCGGGTTCAAACCCACCGAAAAAAAGATTTGAGATTTTGCTTGTAAATTTTATTAACGTATCATAAAATCATCTTCATTTATTGTTATTATTGTTGTAAACTTATCATTATTATTATTATTCATTATCATTTGATTTTGATTTTGAGTTTGATTTTAATGTTGAAGAATAACAAAATGAATCTCCCTGAAATCTTTTTCTGGCTACGTGCCTGAATATAAGATATTTCGAGACCATAATAAACCGATATTAAACTTTTTTTAAACAATTGCCGCAATTAGCAACAAACTGAGTCTATTAGTATCAATTAGCAGTTTAATTCATCGAGCTAGGCAATTTTCTGCAAAATGATTAAAAAACTAAGTTGAAATTTATAAAATTAAATATATTAGACATAGGATAGAAAATGGAAAGTCTGTTCCTTCTGCCGTTAAAAATGTGTCCTATTTATTAAGTCGAAAAAGTGAAGCCAAAATGGTAACTTTTGAAATTATTGATTAATTTGGTGATAGAAATGATAAAATTATTTTCCGAAACTTCACCACTTAAATGACAGCAAGCAGAAGTCCATGTGACAACGGATTATCTCAAACGAAATCGAATGTTAGATTTTATTTCATCATTATCTAAGTTACTTCCATGTCCATCATAAAATAATGCCAATTTTCTTTGGCTGGCAATCGAAACATAAATGTGCTTTCAGCCCTTGTGCAATTATAAATGTGAGTGAATCATTTATTAAAATATTGAGACTGTACACTCTACAATATCATCCGTCATCCATCATCCGTCATCATGCTCATAAGACTTAATTAAACTCACGATGTATTCACTCATGGCATCAGTTGAGTTAAAATACTTTGAATTTATGCATAATACCTGTTAAATTAAAATTCAATAACATTCGCCAGATGCGCCAGGATTGGCGACAAATTCTGCATATTGTATTTTACCAAGGACTGATGTGTAAATAAATAAATGTGTGCATTACAAGAAGGGGCGCTTTGTGCAAGCGATGGTGCAGCTCGATTGATATTTCCTAAAAAGAGTTTATTTTAATTATTTTAGTTAGACTAAATTCTCAGATCGTTTGATCTATCCGCGATTTACAAAGGAGTTTAGAACAGTTGACATTTACCTGCCAGTTAGTTACTTATTGATTATTTTCATATTTTATGGAAAATTTTTTTGGCATAAGTAATGGAAGCAATTGTTGATTTTTAAATAAAAGTAACAAAAGCTCTATCAGTAAATTGCTTTTTCATGATCCAGCCTAAAGGTAACAAATGACTCTTGTGGTATAACTGGAAATGACATCTGCGAACGAAGACACGCCAAGGAAGTTAAAATCGAAAAAAGGTAATTAAAATATTGATGTGCTCTGAATAAATTTTGTGGAATTAATCATTGAACTAGTTGTGTCAAGTTATTGGATTTTCTTTCAGACCTATCTTACAACTATTATTGGTAACATTGCTTGGGAATTTTATTTAAGAAAGAAATTTTTATGGCTAAAAATTCTTAACAAATTATTTTTGAGCTAAATGTGATTTGTAACTGTAGATCCTAAAAAAAATTAAGATTAGAATTTCTGAGTTGCACTGACCAAACTGTTACCCCAATATTCATTTTAAATAAGTTATAGTTTCTATAATTAATTATATTTAATGGTTATAAATTCATGTATTTATTGTAAGTTAAGCTACTCAGCTAGTTATCATTATTGGCTTGTTAATCAAGATGTACTGGCAATTTTATTAATTATTTTTATTAAAGAATCTATTTCAATGTTATGCATGTTGGATATTTTGATAATAAATATATTGGCATCAATGTAAGATACGTAAAGTGACAATGAACTTCTATTGAACTACACTCTTGAGAAGGTATATAATAAAACGTTTATTATTATTATTATTATTATTATTATTATTATTATTATTATTATTATTATTATTATTATTATTATTATTATTATTATTATTATTTTCCAGATCCATTGAGATTCCTTCCACCTGGTTTGTACTTCCGTGGAAAATTCATCGGCATCGAACACGTGGCAGACGCCTGCGGAGATCGATCGGACATGATGTGCCAGGTTCGTTCGTCGGTGATCGTGGGTGATGGAAAGTCAGAAAGTGTTACCAGTGGAATATTAGTAACAAGTATCTCAGCACCTGCACAGAGCATCGGTGCAACAAGAACTGATTAAAATAATTATCTTTTTAGAATAACAGCTCCATTAAAGCTGAAACCTAGGATGTTCCTTAGTGAAATATATATATAAATTGCTTATACATATAATAATCATAATTATAATAATATGTATATAGATGATGATGAAACTGATGCTTTTCCCATTGCTATTTATTATTTGTTGTGATTTCTTTGTTAAAAATGTTTAAAAGATATTTATATCTTTCTCACAGAAAGCTTGGAATTAAAAAATAAGTCGTCATTATTTGTTTATTGTTTTTTAAATGTGCAAAAAAATCTATTATAGAAACAAAGCCAGGATGAATTAAAAGTTGGGAATGCATTATAGATGAAAATATTGTAATTATTGATGCCTGGAGTTTGATTATTTTGTTTATTTGGAATTCATGCATCCATCCTTCTGCAAACAAAAGAATTTAGTTGCCTGGTTCATGTGGATTGAAGGATCATCATCATTGTTGTTGCAAAGATTATTATTATTATTATTTAATATTTCTACTATGAACAAATTTAAAATTGAAATTGCCTAATGTTTTCCTAATTTTAGATTCAAATCATAATTAGTATTACTTTTGCGATTATTATTAATAAGGATAATTATTTAAGAGTACTACTCTTCGTAATTAGTAAATTAATTTTTTAATAACAGGTAGCAATGGCAAAGATGAAGGCAGCAATCAAAACATTGGGGGACCACAAGAGGAAAATCGTCATCAACATATCAACAAACGGAATCAAAATTCTCGACGAAAAGGACGAAGTGGGTAATTTGCATTTGTACTGGAACTGGAACATAATTAATTACAATGATAATAATAATAGTAATAATAACAAGAATAATAATAACTATAATAATAATAACAAAGAAAATATTTATAATATGTTAAATGGTTGCACTATTTTGGTTGCTAATTAGTAACAAAAAGATAAAAAGATTTTATTTTTCAAATATTTTTATATGATTTGTTTATTAAAATACAAAAGTATATTTAAAGTTTTGTTACACTTTATTATTGTATTGATTGATGAAAGTTAATGGGCAATATAATTATAATTATACATGAACAATTAAAATACTTGTACATATATATGTTCAGTTAATTTATAAGTCATAGCCTATGGACACATTCATAATATGACTTAAGAAATTAATAATAATACTTGGAAATTTAAATTATTAATAACAATAATATATGCTAATTTTTAATTATTATTAGATAACATACTCTGATTCATCAGTAACCTGTCCTTCATCTATTTGTTTATTGCTGATATTAATTACAAACACTTTTAAATCTTCTGAAAATGTAATATTATTTTTTTATGTTTCAAATGTTTTATGCGATATTTTTGTAGCTATTTATTTTAAATGTCCCAAATATTTATCCATGTACTGTTCAGAGAGTTGTTCAATACTGGATTGATTAGTCCATTGATCACAACCACACTATCGTATGTAGTCCAGGATATTGTGCTGTTGTGCTGACAATGTTTAACAACATAATTTCTAATCATTTGTTTCACATTTGTTATTAAGTTTGTAATTATTATGCTTTGAATGTTAATAAGCTGATAACGAAAGTGAAGCTTTCAAGATTAGCACCTGGTGATGATGATGGTGGTGATGGTGGTGGTGATGATGGTGGTGATGGTGGTGGTGATGATGGTAGTGGTGATGTTGATGATGATATTGGAAGCATCATGACACACCTGGCAGACAATCAGTCACCATTCTCTTTGATCATCAACTGCTGAGAAGATGCACTTCACATGGACTTCTTCCTTTCAAACACAGCAGCAATGAGTATTCTAAGAGCATTCCTTCTGAACGTGTGTTCAATAATGAACATAATTTTGAAAATCATAATTGTTGTGAAAGTAGTTTTTGATTGTTAATTTTACATTTAAACCAATCAATGGTTGTTAAATTAAACAAATTTATTATTATCAATTTCATTACATCTAACTATTAATAAATTTAAATTTGCAATATAATTATTTTTAATTTAAATATTATCTAAATATAACTGTAAGTACAAAAATATTCACCTTAAGAAACATTAGCTGAAGGTACATCATTAGATTGATTTTACTTCCTCACAAATTTTTTGTAATTGTTTTTACTTGAATAATCTCTGAGACTGAATTGGTAAAAGTTAAAAATAAGACAAATTGATGTTGAGTTTACAATGCAACAATAAAGTCTTTCAAGATTGTTTGAATTATTTGAGAATAATTTGGAAATCCTGGTGTGTTTTTGTTAAACAGATTATCAAATTAAATTATTTGACTAAATCAAATGTAATGTTTTAACAAATGATTAGAATAATTTAAACATTCTACTAATTATTTAATTAGAATAAATCGAATGTATTTCCTCATTTACATCCCATGTTTTCAGGACATGATATTCGACCATCCGTTATCTCGCATCTCTTACATATCGAGAGACATTTCCGATTCCAGGGCGTTTGGTTACGTCTTCAATCCGGGGCTCGACTGCCACGAATTCTACGGAATCAAGACCGAGAAAGCTGTCAGTATCGTAGGTCGTTTGTTGTTATTCGTTTGTCGCTAATCATGTTGCCAATTAATAATATTAATAAATAACCCTATTGTCACTCAATAATATTAATAGATAACCTTATTGTCATTTAATAATATTAATAAATATATTTATAGAGAGCCACAAGGGGCTCTCAGACCATTCAGTCATGGCAGCACAAGCTGGGCTTTGAACTCGACACATGACGTTGCTTTTAACATCGTTCGCAGTATTGCAACTCTCTGAGCTACAATTAAAATTTGCTGCTGCAGTTGTGAACAATAAAATGTTATTAAATTATTTTAATAATCGTTGAAAGTGCTACTTTTTCTTATTGGTCGATGTGTGTGAACTTTTAAAAGTTATTTCAGACATTTGAATGTTTTGTTGATTTCATCCTAAGACGTGATTAGTGGAAATCGATGAACTTTGATACGGTTTAAATATTATTTTATTATATTACAAATATTAATTAAAACTGGCACTGATGATGATAATGATGTCACAGATGTTGATGGTGAAAATAAAAATAGATTACACTTTTAAATTATCCAACTAATGGTGGTGATGATAGTTGTGATGATGATGATTATGGTGATGATGATAATGATGTTAGAGACTTAGAGCCTATTTTAGATTTTGGTGAGATTTTTGGCAAAGCTTAATGAATGATGCCTGTTGTTGTTGTTGTTTCAGGCTGATGTTGTTGTGAGTACACTGAGGGATCTGTTCTACAACACCGAATACAACAGAAACAACACCGAATTCAACAGAAACAACACTTCTCTGCCAGAAGACCCTAAGCAGCTTGTAAGCATCTTGAATATTATGAGTGCCAGTCAACGTCATAGTCTTCATTGTCACCTTTATGCACTCAAGATGATGGCATTTTTTTATTTATCTCTTCATAAGATTGATTGTTTAAATTACTTTATTACTTTATTAATATTAATAATAATAATAATAATTTCTTTTGCCACTTCTTATGTTTTGTATTATAGATGTTATGGATCTATACAATTTTATCATTCTCCATCACTGATGGAATGATAATCATAACTTAATTATTTTTTTCAGTGTGTTTCAGCAATTTTACCATCAAAATGTTTACTGTTTCACTTTTCAGTGCCAAATTTTACTTAAGATGTTGATGTTAACATCAAGATGATGATGTATGGTGATGATGTCACTTGATGATTCATTCAACCATGATTTTTTGTTGCCTAGCTGAGTTCTCAAAGAATTCCACCAATGTCTAACATTGTTGTTGTTTGAGTATGCTCAGCATAGACCACCATTTTTAGCTCTCAAGGGAGCCGAATATTTTGAGAAATTATATTTTTTTGTCATGATATCCTACGTTAAACGTTTTCAGACTGAAGCATTAGATTCAAGATGGAAGGATTATGTCTGATGATGATCTTGTCATGTATATTGTAATTTACATAAATAGTAATGATCATATTGTTTAATCATTATCATCATACTTAATCGTTACTTACTTTTAATCGTTGTCATTTCAACCTTTGTTCTTCAAATATTTGTGTAATTGTGGATGTCTTATAATTGTTTGTAGGTATTGACAAGTTTTTAAATGACGACAGTTGCAAATATGCTAATAAATTAACAAACATTTTATTAATATTATATATTATTTCTTAATGTTATGTTTAATTGTTTATGTAAATGTCATTATAATTGTGTCAATATTAATTATTATTACTACTATTATTACTATTATCATTATTATTTTCATCATCATCATGATTATTAGTTAACATCCAGGATGAAAAGGTATTGATGCTATCAGGGTCTTAATGGTGCTCGAGCGCATGTCATCACTTTTAGCATTCATCAAAAATAAAATCCCCGTCGTCAACATCTGCTGTTTTGAGATCCATTTTCATCTTTTTTTCTTATTTTCATCCAAGATGACACCCGTCTCGTTAAAAGGGAAATTGCCGAAAAAAGTTTTTAAAAAAACTTTTATTTTTCCGCACGTCACAACACTAATTGGAGCCCATAATTTTGCTCGTTTTGGAAAGGCTGTTGTTATCGCTATGATTTTCTAGGAATTAAAGCAGTTCACTTTGCAAACATTACTTAAAGTATTATTATTTATTTATTTATTTATTTATTGTTGATTACATTTAGTTGGCTTCATTCAAAATCTATTTATTTGTAATCAAATCAATTAATATTATTAAATTAATGTTAGTCAATTATTCCATCAACTTATTTATTAACTACTTGTAAAACATTTATCTTATTTGTTACTACTTGTAAATGTGTAAATGTAACCTATCTAGGATCACTCTTGGAGGATGCCCTCTCCTCCCTGCAGCCTCAAGTATGGCGGATTTGCAGAGGGGGGCACACTGGGCAGGTTCAAGAAGAGTCCTCACCTTCTGTACAGGTTATTTTGGGAACTTTTTAATAATTAATTCTGTCTAGGTTATTTTTGGAACAAATTTAAAATGCTAATTAGGACATAGTTATTTATTTTCATTGTTGATGAGTTTTGTGACTTTGTTGTTTGTGGAAAACTTTTTGATTGCAAAGTTCATAGTTCAGTTGTGCCTGGATGCTCTGATGAAAGGATTTAACTGTAGTATGTGTAATATGCAGTATAGATGTATAATGTATTAAATAATATATTTGTCTAAGCATTAGGTGATGTATGTGTAAATGTGTTATGTAATGTATGAGTAAATGTACTAGGCAATATTTTATTAAGTTTGCAGTTAGAATTTATTCAAATGACTAGACAACTAGTTAATCCCTTGTAAATTTAAGAAAAACTTTAAAGATGTTATTGACATTGGAAAACCCCATAAATGTATTATAAACTTGAATAATTTATGTTAATAAATTGAGCTACCACATTACATCTTTATTTCCTAGATTTTACAACACTGTGTCCAATACTCCTCTGCCCGCATCACCAAGGAAACAGGTTACATGCATACAATATTACAACATTACTAGAATTCTGTTAATCATTAATTTTTTATTAATTTGAGTTAATTGGTAATATATTGTGACCATATGTCAGTAGACAATGAAAACTATTATTGTAATTGAAATAGTTTTAGTTTAAAATGTTTTTTAATTCATTGGAAATGTGTCATTTCAGGTGCAACATCGCTTGCATTTTGATATGACATCTCTGAGATATGCATGCTTTGTAATTATAATCGATTATATTATTTACACACTCGAAGTTGTATTGCATTAGCAAATGTAATGTTGTATCTCATCTCATAAATTCTTCTAGAAATTCTTTGTACTTGAAGGTGAAAAGTTAAGGTTAAGTATATATTAAATATTAAAATAGTTTAATCAATTTCAGTTGGCTTGAGTTTGTTCCATTCAATTAAGTTTGCCTAAGAAACACCAACCAATGAATACAAATTAACAAAATGAATAATATAGTAGTTTTGATTAGATGATAATGTTAATTAATTTAATATTAAAAATCAGTATTTAATATAATCAAATGAGTGTTTGAATGCAATAACATCAGAGCTCTCAAATATTCAGGCAGGGTTCTTGACCCTGTATAGCCGACACAGCACCGCGAATGCCCAACTCCCCAGCACCTCCCCCATCATTTCAACCATCCATCAACCTGACATCTCCTCTTCAGTTGCCATGACAACTCCAAGCTTATCGTCATCTTCATCCTCCAACCAGAATGTCAACTACTCCCCATCAGCTTCTGCTATGAAGTCTCCGATGTCCATCATAGCTTCCAAGAAATCTCTCTCCTCCATCAGCTCGCTGCCCGTCATCGAATCTCCGCCAAATTCTCCGGCAACATGCAAGGTGCAGAGTTCAGGGTCTCCCGAGTCTTCCAGGGTGAATGTTGAGCAGACGACTGCTGATGACGACCAGAATAAAGCACCAAATGGAAATGAAACAAAACTTTCAGAAGGTTCTCGCAAAAATTATTAGTTCCAGAATAGGTAAAAATGACGATGAAGAATTAATAATAAATAGATTCGTTTTTAATTATTAGGACAATTTTTTTATTTTGAAAGTAATTATCAATTCATGGCAATGACTTAAAAATGCATCAGTTTCAATGTGATGAATTTATCTCTCAAATGCAGAGGATGAAACAATGATGAATACCGATGCAGCTGAGGATCTTCGAGACCCAAACCAGGGGAACCAAGACACATTTGAAGAGACCAGGGACCAGTTGAGTTGGGCCAACTTTGAGGAGTTTGAGTTTTCAGACGAAAGTCCCATCGAAGGATCCATCGCCAAAAAGATGACAACCAAAGACGGAGAAAGCGAAATGATTCCAATGGCGAAGATGTCCGAATTTGATTCAAATTACCAGCTCTCAGAAGGCACGGCATCGAGCAGGTCTCGCAATCCTTCTCTCGGCTCGACTTTCAAGAACTCCAACTTGGTTCTTTCTTTCAACGGCATCGATCCTTTCGTCGACGATCCTTTCTTCTCCAAGGACATCGACATTTCTTTCGACAGCTTCAAGATTGATGACAACCTTTCCGAGTTCGAATCGATCACGCTGAAGGAAGACAGCCGCAGCACTTGGATGAATTGTTCCGACTTCGGCGAAGAGGTTGTCAGTCCCACGAGTCACAAAGAAGTTGATTTCCAGCAAAATAATTTTGATGCATCTCAACTCAATGATTTTGAGGATACATTTTTTGATGACAACTTTGCACCGGAGTTACACTTAAACTTAAAAAATTATGAGGTGCAGGCAGAAGAATCATGGAAAATCCAAGATAACAGTTGTGAAGAGCCGAAGGAGTATCCACTGTTTGAGTCGCCAAGGATTGATGATGCATCTAAGGTTGAAGCTCAGTGCAATCAGGCTCCACTTGAAACACCAAGAATCAATCTTCCCTCTATGAATCTGAGACCGATCATTCTTTTAAGGTCGGGCATAGCAGGAGATTCTTCCCCGACGAGTCCTTCGACCAACCCGAGTGAATTTCCATCGCCCGATATCCCCCCTCCTCCCCTGCCACCCGAGGCCTCCTCCATCTCTCCACTCCACCCCACACCTCCTCCTCTTCCTCCTCGAAGACCTCATAAAACTGACAGAATTGTTCCCACTGAGTTAGAAAGTTTCCCCCAAATATCAAGACTTGTTGGAATGAGAAGTGAAAGTGATTCCTCTAAGCCTCAGAAGCTCGACACGGCCAGCATCTTAAAACTGTACTCGGTGTCTGCGACTTCGTATTTCGGCTCAAGAAATTCCAATCCTTCTCCGTCGACTGCCGACGTTCGCATCGAAGAGGAACCCACTTATGGAAACACCCATTCCATCTTTGTTGCTGCAAATACAAACGATGACGCTTATTCTTCTGAAAATCTCAAATCTCCGACTTCTTGTCCGCGATCGTCTCGTCTCGTTCCGCCCGGTCTTCCCGACAGGAAATTGTCTCCGACCCTATTCTCATTCCACTCTTACTCTTTGACTGATCATACTTCTCAAAATGGTCAGAATTTGGACAAAGAAAGCAACTCTTTCTCGAGGTCTTTAGACGAGCCGGTAGTTTGACTGAATGTTCTGGTTTCATTCAATTCTTTTTGTTTTTCACAATCATCCTCACTGCATCAATTAAATATTTCCTGTTTTTCTGATGATTTTGTTGATTTAAAAATATTTTTGAGACTTATGACTGATCCTACCAATACCCATTGTTACTCTATCAGTCCAGTATTCCTCTAAAGGACTTAATACTTCCATGTGGCCATTGTTTGACAGCAGTGTTCTTTTCTGTTTTGAGCCATGCAAATTTAGCAATTGCTTTTCCCTCGTTTGACAATTTCATCATGAAAGTTTATAAAAATTAAAATTTGGACTAGTCTCTGCAGATTTTTTGCTCCGTTTTAGTTTTGATGTATTTCCTTTGGTTAATTTATTTTTTACGAGTTGTTCAAAATTATTAGCTGAAAGTCAATGGTTTTTTGATGATTAGGCAATTATTTACCATGCAAAATATTCCCAATGTATCTTGTTTTTCTTGCATTTGTTTCGAGATGTTTTTCGTAAGATGTTTTTAGGACGCATTATTTACTTGCAACCCTCTTGGATCTTAACATTTATAGTCGATCTAGTCAAGCGATGGCAAGAACTCTCAAGTCTTGTTCGCCATCATAATCTTACTAGCCGAAAGTATAATTTGGACCAATTTTGTGCTTTTAATTGGTTTGTCTTGTTTTCACTGACTTCTAGCATTTCTCTGACAATATTATTCTCAATGTTCTAATCAATGTTTGCATCGGAGTAATTGCGTAATCGTGTGCAATATTTTATTTTTGAGCTCTCTTCGTCGTGGCAGTTGTATGTTTGACATCGACAGATGTCATCCAGTTGAATAAACACCAGCGAAGAATTCCTTGTACTTCAGTAAATGAAACAACTCGATTGAAACCACAATGGTAAGAATTTCTTAAACAACAAACACCTGAATGAATTTTGAGGATTATGGGCTGACAATCAATTCGTGCTTTGAAAGTTGAATAATGGTAGCACCAAAAAAGGAAGATCGGAAAATCTAAAACATCAAGCCATATCCGTGTTATGAGCGGTTCGGAAAGATATTAAATAAGACGAAAAATGTTATTTACACATTCACTCACTATTTACAAATTGCAGGTTACAGCCCCATGATTGAATTGAAAACAAAAACTACATGCAATCTCACACCACAAATTAAAGAATTTTATAATATAATTTAAGAATGAATTCTAATAAATCAAAATGTCCTAACAAGGATCGACATGCAATAAATGTATCGTAAAATACAATAACTAGCTCGTTGCTTACAATTTCAGGCATAATTCTGGGAATAGCAAGAAGTGAACTTTCGGTTTAGGTAGTCAAAAGGATGATGCTGATGATGTCTATTTGCATAATTTTTATCTTCAGGCAAATTGTGGTCGAGGTTTTATTTATGAACGCAGCTTGATGAGGTTGTGGTCCAGCTTTTCAAGTTTTTAAATAAAAACATAAATGGAATTGTGTATCTCAAACAACACCAACTGTCTACGACTTGAAACATCCATTTGTATGTTACATCACATAAAAACACAAAAGCACGAATATATGGAATATAAAATAAATAAACAAATTTCTACACCGCAAACCCACCAATTAAAATTTCAAACATTTAAGCAATTTCCTAATGATTTAAATTTCTTGTATGCAATGCATAACATATGTGAATTATAACATTGAAATTTTTTAAAGCATCTTTCTACTTGAAAATTAAAATTTAGTCACATGACCAAAAGTGGTTTCTTCATGTTCTTTCCTTTGTTACTTGAATTGAAGATTAATTTAAGTCACCAAATTCATCCAGATCATCCTACATCTCTCCATATCCCTCTTATTTTTGGGACAGCCATAGTGCCCTGAAAAGAATGAAGTAAAGTTACTTTCCTGCCTCCGGGAGTAAAATAGTCATTTAATGTTTTAGCAGATTATATTCAAAGACAGCATGCACCTTTAAATTCAACACGTACGACTTAGCGTTAGGTATTCGCATTTATTACGATACATGGTTCTAGACGGTCCCTCATCCACAGCTGACTTTAGCAGCTGATTAATATAACGAGCGTCTAATAGAATCACCTCATCTCAAGTCTTGCAAACAAAGCACCTGCATAAACTTCATCAAAAAATTAAAAATCTCGCCAACACAATGGCAGACGAACCATACCTTGTTCGATCTCAACACAGCAACCAGCCGATATCGACCTCCATTGCATAATAACCAAGTCAACTTTCGACCAACCAATAGCAAAACATGCTACGTCGTATATGACCCAGTTTTTAAATTTCGGACATCAAAATTACTTACTTGCTATAGCCTGCCAGTTAATCCATAAAATATTAATGATATAAGATTTAATTTAAAAAATCAACTGCAAGCATTTTCCTTTTCGTCAGCAGCACCGACTCAGCTGGCATATCCTGCTATTTTCGCAACGAGCGTGCATAGCCCATTTTTATTACAGCTCTATCTTTCATTTGGGTCAAGTGTTTGAATGAGGAATGCTTGAATTCATAGGCCCAGGCCAGGAAAGATGAGCTTTGTTCTGCTAAGTACTCTCATATGTCAGCCCGAGTTTTTCTAGTAAAAGGATACGAAATATGTGAATTTCGATATCTGCTTGACGCTACCAGCACTTTCGAGATATTTTTTTTTTAAATTTATTGCTGAGCTGAATCTCAAAGGAGAAGCAGCGAGGTATTGGTTTTCAAGAAAATTTAATAATCCAATGGAATGTTATAAAATATGGATCGCCTCAGCATAGTCGGTATCGAATTAATGATAATAGAAAGAAATTTTATCTTTCATTTCATCGCAATCGGCTGAAGAATGTAAGCTTAAGTGAAATTCTCACTTATCAGCTAACTCGAATTCAACTCACCTAGCAGCCTCTACTATCTACTATCAAAATTCCGAAACTACGTTAATCTGATGAGAACCTGCCCCAGTGAAAACCTGAGAACGCGGATGTTTTTCTAAGAGTTGGTAAGAAATAAGGAAAGCAAACTTAACATATAAGAGTCATTGAGTAAGTGCCCTACGTCCCTGCTGCGTTCTTGAGATCAGTCGTACCTTTTTTTAAATCTCATTCAAGAATTCTCCTTTGAATCCATTCGCGCATTTTTGCGGGCCTTTAATCTAATAATAATGAAAGAAAATAGGAAATTAGTCCGGTCATGTTACAAATTATTTACATAAGCTCTCCTAATCTCAGTTTATTTTGTAGGCTTATTATGATGAAGTAGGTATAATAACTACTAACATTAACGGCAAAACTAAATTTTATAATTAATTTGGTTAAATTGGCTATTTAATTTCTTGGTCTGGGAAGGGTTACTAAGTATGAAAGCCATATTTGCTGTGTTCTACGTTTACCTGCAGCAACACAAACATGAATTTAGCATATACATGTATGCATACCGCTCAAAATGTGATAACACGTGTTAAGGTTTGCGATCAAGTACTTAAGATCTGCGTGCAAACAAATAGAATATGTACTGTACTTAGGTAGTACAAAGTACACGTACCAAATACCCTAAGTCTGCTAAGAGCATGGGACTTTTCCTATTGTAGGCGGGATGATAACAACTTATGTTATTTCAAGTCTTTATTAAGAACATTCAAACGTTATACTTTGCAAGTAAATTAAACACAATTAAATCAATCGAAAGCAAGCCGTTTTCAGCCAAAATTTACCTTTCTTAATATTTTCACGACAATTCATTTTACCTGACGTCCCTGCCCGTATTTAGGGTTAAGCTATTGATCCCATACCAACCAGAAAAACCTTTTTGGTTTGTCAGGTTGCGACAGAGACAGAATCTGCTTTGCTTCCACAATCCAGACTGCACCTCCACCTCCACCTAGTCAAATTTGGTCCTAACTCTCATGCACGCATTTTGTAGCCACAGCAATACTTCACCTATCTCATTTGAATAACTTAAATTCATACACTATTTTAG
>JAJTWR010000350.1:230000-232500 GCA_021613335.1 Whitmania pigra
TAATATATAATCCATATCTGTAAATTTTTATTACATAATTTTGTTAAGTTTTATTATTTCATAATTTTATTACATAGAAAGGAATCATGCCCTAATTAATTTTTAAAAATTATCATGGCATAACTCTACATCTCCAAAAGTCGATATTTAAGTTATTATTTAAATATTTAATTATTTTAGTTGCACAACTATGAAACTTAAAAATATTAATGAAAAAATTACTTAAAGCCAGAAAACAACCAAACTAGTTGAACACAACATTACTATGTAAATATAAATGTAAACACGTATAACGACGTATTTTTATGTTAATTACTGGTCTTAGTTCAGGTTTTTTAATTTCCAGCTGATCATTCTGCTTCGGCAGTTGAACTTGTGGTTGGGGGCATTTCATCGTTTGGTTGTTGCTGGGTCTTCTGACCTGAACGGGAATCAATTCTGATGCTGCAAAGCGTAAATGATTCGACTGAATAAATTTAATATTTATTTATGTAGTTTATGTATTTATGTAATGTAATTTTATATTTATTTACATAGTGCCGCAAGTCATCATCAGTCAAATTGATTGAATTCAAAATTCTAAAAACCAATCGATTAGTCGAACCATTTGCAGTTTTTCTTTCCTCGACTTCGTTGCCTTTGATGATGTCGGTCATGACATCGAGAACGACACCGGAGATTGAAGGTTGCCTGTTGGTGGACTGCAAAACCTCTTCAAGAATTTTGGCGTACAAATGTTCGCAGGTCTCGTCCAATTCCGTTGCAGATTCAAATGCAATGAAGGGTTCTAAAAATTCAAAATGCAATAAACTTATATCACAGACGTAATAATAAGTATTATTAGTATAATAATCCAGATAAATAATTATTTGTCACAATATTATTGCTATTATTATTATTATTATTAAATTAATATTGCAATCTTACTAAAAATAACCATCAGTTATTTTGCATTGTAATAACTAATTTATTAGTAATAATAATAGCAACCACCTTGAACTTGTTGCAGCTGCTCATCTCCATCTTCATCATCACCATCATCACCATCATCGTTGATGATCTCCATGACAGTGTCGAACACGACACCAGGGATGGAAGGTTTCATGTTGACACATGTAATCACCTCCTCAATGATGCTCATCATCACCATCCTCATCATCCGTTCATCATCATCTTCCGACTGCTTGAACAAATATTATAATCATAAGAGTGGTCACAGGTACGGCAGATGTGGACTCAAATTTAAATAATAATAATAATAATAATAATAATAATAATAATAATAATAATAATAATAATAATAATAATAATAATATAATAATAATAATAATAATAATAATAATAATAATAATAATAATAATAATAATAATAATAATAATAATAATAATAATAATAATAATAATAATAATAATAATAATAATAATAATAATAATAATAATAATAATAATAATAATAATAATAATAATAATAATAATAATAATAATAATAATAATAATAATAATAATAATAATAATAATATAATAATAATAATAATAATAATAATAATAATAATAATAATAATAATAATAATAATAATAATAATAATAATAATAATAATAATAATAATAATAATAATAATAATAATAATAATAATAATAATAATATAATAATAATAATAATAATAATAATAATAATAATAATAATAATAATAATAACAACAACAACAACAATAAAACAATCACTAGCTCTTTCACCAACATCAACTACAACACAAAACATTGGCCAGGTCAAGTTAAGGTTTGTAAAAATTAAAAAATTAAATTTGTTTCTGTCATTTCACCTTCATCATCCATCCATCCTTCCGCATCCCTTATTGGGATTTATAAGTACATGTTTGTTAAAGGTCATCTTGCAAAAAATCTTATTTACCATGCAATTGCTTTGATCATAGCCACATGTAATACAATAACATTGAACACAATCACATCAGAATGAAATATAACTGTTGTGGCTGTTAATCATTAAAAAATAATTGTTAAAAATAACTTGTTATTGAAAACTTGGCAATAAAAAAATTGTTAGAGAAAACTGAAATATTAAAGTCAATTAAAGTTAATAAGAAGATAAGGAATTCAAGCATGCTAGTGGATGGCTATGTTAATGAAAGAGTTAATTTAATTCTTCTAAAATGTGAATCTGCGAATCAACATTCAGGAAATGTCAAATGTTTTTTAGTGATGCCATTGAATTTATTGGCATTGAATGTTTTTGTACTTTCGATTTGGTATTTATTCATTATTATAATCCTTAGTTGTGAAATTGAAACATTGAAGTTGTTAGTACAATGTTAGTTAATCAATGAATTCATTGCTTAAACCGAGCCATCAGTTCAATAAATTGGACAGACTTGTGGTAAGTGTAAGCTTGCAAAAGGATTAACAATAAATGCAGTCGTAACTGTAACAATAGGGTTACCGCAGTTACGATGTCATTCATGGACGACGATGATGATTTGGCATCA
>JAJTWR010000350.1:237500-250000 GCA_021613335.1 Whitmania pigra
AGTCAAGAAAAAAATTAATTCTTTTAAAATGTGAATTAAATTGTTTATTTATTACTATTATTTACTCATATTTTAATTACTTTTATTCCAGCTTATGTTTGTTCAATTTCAAGGTGCAAAACTTGGCAAAGTATTCATGACAATGTTGTCCAAGCTCTAAGTTGTTGAGTTAAGAACTGCTGTTCAAACAACAGAATTCCCAAACATGGATCAACAAAGTTGTGGGCAGTGATAACAAAAACATAATTCGTATGAAAACATAATTCAAGGTCGAATTAATGCATTCTACAATGGAAAAGGTTGACCCAGGTTATTCATGTTTAGATTACTGGTTCCAAATTCTGGTAAACAGTTCTTAATAGTGATGGTGGTGGCGGTGGTGGTGGTGGTGGTGATGATGATGATGATGATGATGATGATGATGATGATGATGATGATGATGATGATGATGATGATGATGATGATGATGATGATGATGATGATGATGATGATGATGATGATGATGATGATGATGATGAGATGATGATGATGATGATGATGATGATGATGATGATGATGATGATGATGATGATGATGATGATGATGATGATGATGATGATGATATGATGATGATGATGATGATGATGATGATGATGATGATTGATGATGATGATGATGATGATGATGATGATGATGATGATGATGATGATGATGATGATGATGATGATGATTATATTAGTGATGATAAGATGATTGATGATAAGTTGTTGATAATTAGTTATTCTTCTATGAATAAATAATGAATGTCATTGCAAGCAGATTAGCATTTGCTGGGAGAAACAGTAAAGGATGTTTGGTGTACTTTGAAATGAAGTGAATGCTTATTATTTCATGATTAATTTAATGAGATTATTTTTTTAAATTCTATAAATTTGCAAATGATTTACTATCTTTCATATTTAAGCTTTAATATTGTAAAGTTTTATTTATGAATTTTATGTTTTATTTCAGATTCATGTGTAATAATAAAGGTAAATGTAAATTTGACAATGTTGTTTCTCTAAATATAACCATTCAGAGGCACATTTCAACTCAAAGAATATATGCAAACACATCCATAATAATAATAATTATATTAATAAAATTATATTAGTAATAATAATAGCAATGATAATGATGATGATGATGATGTGATGATGATGATGAGGACGATGACGACGACTATGATGGTGATGATGATTATGATAATACTAACATTGAAAATTAAATGTGGATTAGAATCACAATTGAAGTTTAGGTATTTGTGTATTTTACCAATTTTTCGAGTATCTTATTCATCTAATCCCTGGTTATGCAAGCTGTGTTTTGAAAACAACCCTTTATTTTTTAATGAATCACAGCTGCTTATAGGAATGCAACCCATTCAGTCATTATGCATGTGAAAATGTTGAAAAGGTTCAAATATTTCATTTCATCTCAATCAACGGATGACCTCAAAATGTTTGCCATTTGAAGAGTTATGGACCATTCAACATTTAATCTACGTCATGCATTTTAGTGGTGCTTAATTATGAATGTTAATTTATTATTTCATGCTAGTAGTACTTAATTATGCATGCTAATTTATTATTGTGCTAATGAGGCTGAATGTTCATTTTTAAAATAAGAAAATAAACAAATTGCAAAGAAGAAAATATATGTACTTAAGATTTATTAATAATTTTAATGAAGGATTATTTCACAATATTTTCCATATTTTATTAGCAATCCATGAAATTATTTCGGTTGCATGAAAATGCTATCAAAATGCCTCAAATTTTATTAATTTAAAAAATATTTCAACTACAAAAACAAAAGTGTCTCTGAAATATTTCAAGCACAAATCATTCAAGTGCTGATTAAAAATAGCAGATTCAATGGGATTCAGAAAGAATGTCTGTAATTTGGATTGTTAATGAGAATTGAGTTGTGATCCTAAATAAAAATAATTACTAATTATTGCTAATTAAGTAAGTAATAAAATATTACTGAAATGTATAAATTAATTAAGTCAAAGCTGTGATATTAACTATGAGAATTTTTCAAAGTGGTGCATTTCAGGAAAAAAGATATAACTTTTTAGAATGCATTAGTAAAAAATAATAGAAAATATGTATCGATATAATTTATTATAGTTGTTTAATTGATTTGATTTAATGATTAATTTACATTGATTTATTAATTACTATTTAATTACAACTCATCTTGTCTCAATAGAAAGGAGAAGGCAAATAAATTGTAAAGATTCACAAGATAAAATAAATGTTTAATAACTTAAATTAAAAATTATTGTCATTTGTGATAGCAAATCATTCCAATACAATCTCATCCTTAGCATCATCATCATCAACACACTTCACCGTAATCAATGTTTCTACAACACCCTGATAGTTCAGGTCATGTTGGTTCAAGATTAAACAAGTTTTACTGGGTCAACCTCAGTTGTTTTGTTTATGATCATGATTAGTAAAATTGTGGTTGAATTGAATTTGTTGTGGTTATTGTAATTTGTAATGTCTTGAAATTGTTATCATGCTCTCAGCATTGTTGATTCCATTACTGAAGATGCAAGGATGTTTAGATAGTACTAAGAGTAAATTGTATTTCATAAAAGTATTTGCAAAGCATTATTTTTGTTTTAAAATGTTTAAAATTAAATACTAAATCAACCAGAATCATCACTTATTGAATTGAAAGAGCTTTCACTTTCTAATGGTTATCCATCACTTAATATTCATTTCATTAATAATTCACTAATACTGATTTTATTTGATTAAATTATGGACGACATTTTCATTAAATTGAATGCTAATATTCTTGTATTATGTAATTTATACACATTATTATATTATAACATTATTAACACATAAAATCTAGTCGCCTTAAAAATCAACCCACCCATAATTTGTCTCGGAAGAAATAAGTTTCCTGAAGCCTGACAATGTTGGGGTGTTTTAGCTCCGAGAGGATGTTTATTTCAACCGCATGATCGTCGACGTCCGAGTCATCCTCGATCTTCACCTGTTTCAATGCGGCCTCCTCCTTAGTGCTCAGGTTTCGCATCTTCAAAGAATCGGTGCTTTGATTAAATTTGTCTATACTTGTTCTTTTCTTATTAATTTTATTCTTTCAATCTTTCTTTCATTATTGATATCACCATCATCATTATCAATCAAGGCATCTCATAAAAAGGATGCATCACTTCATACAAAGAATTCATCTCACTAAGACAGCAATCAACTAAATAATAATAGAACCAATTACAAGTAGCCAAGTTAATAATAGATACCATTACAAATAACCAAACTATGCAAACCATGTAGACTTTTCCAAAAGCTCCATCTCCCAACTCCTTGACAGTTTCCCACGTTGCAGTTGGATCCTGGTCGTAAGAAACGTGTTTCAAGACTTTTGTTTTCCTTCTGTCCTCCAAAACGAAAAGACTTTTTAACTTCTCAAACAGCACCATTTTTTCTGATTGCAAATCACGAAACTCCGGCAATTAAATTGGGTTGTCGTTGTTAATAATTTCAAAAACGAATGCCGGCGAACGCATGAATATGTTTCAGTGAAGTTTACTGGCAGTTTATTCCGAGTCGCAAAACCCAATCAAGGTAGAGTTTAAAAGTGGAACCAGGTGACTTGTGATGTCTTCCTGATATTTTCTAGGGATTACAATTGGACATACTTCATGCTTTAATTTCTTTACCGAAATAAAGACAACAAATATTAGATATAAAATAAATTTATTAAAACAAATAAAATCATAACATAAAGTAGCTCTTAAATTAATATGAACGTCAAACGTGCTTTATTGTCTACTTTTTTCAGTTTTTTAATAAATAACAAAATTATTAAATAAATAAAGCAACGTAAAACATTTAGCAAAAATAGCAAAATTGTATGTTTTTTTCGGAAGTTAAAAAAACTAATGATTTTCGACTCAATCAAGATTTTACTAAGATTTCAGTTAATTATAATTGAATTTTTAAAACCCGAAATTTTTCACTAGAAACAAGGAATTGGAACTAAAGCTTTATTTACAAGATAAATATTTTAGACTAAAACCGAAGGAAAACGTCAGAAACCAGTCATCCTAAAACCATCCTAAAGCTATTTATTTATTTATTTGATTAAAGTTTGTTGCTTAAAGTGGTAGAATGATCGCCAGCCTAAAACATCGAGCCCAGGGGCGCAACCAGCGAAAAATGCTGGGGGGGGCTCAAGTTTAGAAAAGCCCGACGCAGTCGAAAAATTTTTGAAACTGTTCAAATCAATACTACTAATTTTAATTAATAAAGAATTAAAGATAGAACTGATTATTATTATAAGTTTTTATTTATAAGTCTGCAGTCTTTTTTTGTATCTTTAATAATTTATTAATGAGCTTGACTATCTTCTGTTTCAAAGTTTCAAGCCAGTTAAAGCAACTGTAAAAAAAAAGTTTATGATATGTTTAAAATTGTAATATGATGTGATTGATATCCTAAACATTTCACCTAATCTAAATTATGTATAAAATTAAGATCCTAAACAGTTTAAAACATTTTGAAATGTTGTAGTCTAAATTACATTTTGATGTGTTTACAGTTACAAAATAATTTTTCGATCAATCTGTGAAAATCTGTTCACCATTTTATTTACTGGAAGAAGTGCAGTAGTTGTTTTGTTCACAGATATTCTCAATAAACTTTGCAAACGACAGGCAGACATAGTCGTCCCGAGATGACTTTTAATAAGGCGAAGTTTAGAAAATGCCCTTTCTGCATCTGATGACGTAAATGTCTGAGTAAGAGCAACATCGAGCATATGCAACTCGGGCTGAATGCTTGTGGCACAGAAAAGATCTTGTAGTTCGATACACGCATTGGGGTCAGACTGATCAGCACGTAAACTTGTCGATGTGAATTGGAGCTGTCTTTGCACAGTTTCAGCGTCTTTTCCATGAAGGTTACAGAATTCCGAAAGCTCGGGAGTCATTGTGCCATTCTGCAAAGCATCAAGAGCAGCCAAGGCAGGGTTGTCAAAACGACATTATCTGATCATCAGATAACCAGCGAAAAATGCTGAGGGGGGAGCTCAAGTTTAGACAAGGGACGAAAGCCCGACGCAGTCGAAAAATTTTTGAAACTGTTTAAATCAAAACTACCAATTATTAATTATAAGAATTAAAAATAGAACAGATTATTATTATTATGAGTTTGACTATCTTCTGTCTACAGTCTTATTTTGTATCTTTAATAATTTATTAATGAGTTTGACTATCTTCTGTCTCAAAGTTTCAAACCAGTTAAATCCCCTTACCCCCCCCCCACCAAAAAAAACTGATCGGATTTGGAAAAATTGCAGGGTCTCTCCTATTAGGCCTGGGGGGGGCTTGCGCCCCCCCCTGCCCCCCCCTAGTTGCGCCACTGATCGAGCCCATATTTAAACAAGTTGGATCTGAATAGCAATTCTAACAAAATCTACTAAAATATCAGCCAATTGAAATTCACGAAAAAGAAGGTCAATCCACGCGTACCAGTTGATTAAACTAGTTGTCCTAAAAATAATAATGGAAGTAATTTTGAATTAATCTTTTAAGCGATCGAATCGGTGTAGGATCGTTATAATTTTTACGAATAAAAAAGTAATTTCTTTTTAAATGTTTAAATTTTTCTTTAAAAGTAATTTCTTTTTTATTTGGACTGTGGCGTTGAAATGATTGATATGGTTGAATGATTAATATCGTGAGGACGAAAGGATATTAAATCAAAGAAATTGATGACTTCCCTCCCGTCAGTGGCTCCACCCCTTATTATTCTTTATGCTTATTAACTATCAATACTACCACTAATGTTGTTACGATTAATGTATAATTAGTACTGTGTATTGTCATTATTATTATCGTTATTTTAATTTTTATTATCATCATCATCATCATTACTAAAATTGTTGTCGTCGTTGGTGTTATTCGTATTATTAATGACGGTTACTGTGCATTACAATAATTATTATTTTTACAGGCCAGATGAAGTTGAATATAAATAAAAGTAATAATTTTTTTTAATTTACGCGAACTCTTATTTAATGCCTTTTTTATGGATTGATGTTACCTCCATATGTCGAGATGAACACGTCGCTATAGTTAGAACCAAACTCGATAGAAAATTTAGAGTCGTAAGTCCAAACTGGAAACTAGGAAACACGTTCATAATTAAACATTTTGCCACATCTTAAATTGTGTTAGATATAACATTAAAACATATTAAAAACTGCTTTGTGAACTAAATAAAACAAGAAATTAATTGCTATTAAAACTATTAATTCATTATGAAGTTAGTTAGGCATTGTTTAGTAGCAATCATTGATTTTATTTCAGAAAATTTTAGAAATGACGACAGCGGAAAAAGGTATAAAATAATGATTATTATGCTAGCATACATCCTTCAATGCATAAACATATGAAATCTTAATATTAAATACATGTTTTAAGACTTTATACAATGAGATACATTTTATTTCTTCAGAAATCTATGAGTTTATCGAAGAGATTATGGATTTTAAAGACAGTTGCACTAACTTAACTAGAAAATTATTAAATGAATTGGTCGGAATTATTTTGTTCGCCACCTCAAATTGAGACCTATTTACTAATTTTCCAATCTAATCTAATTTTAGCTCCTCAGTGATCGATTTAGACAAATATCTCTTCGCCTCTGGTTCGTTCTTCATTATCGTTATTTTTACTAGAATGACTCATCTACATTTTAAGCCTAGCATGTTAGCAAAGATACTATTTATTTATTTATTTGATTATTTCCGTTTCATAACTGAGATGATTTTGACTAGCAAGATACTAACTCAAATGGCGTTTATATAATAAATTTTTAAACACTAATTTAATATTTTATTTATAATTCAATAATAATTATAACAATATTTTAACTAATAAACTTTTCAAAACAATAATAAATTTTTATTTTTATCAGTTTATACCTACCCAGAAATTCAGATTTTCTCTGTGAAATTGATGATTTAATAATATCGAACCATAGCCAGCTTAACGATGACTCCTTACGTTAGTGGAACTTTATGTTTAGTTTTCATTTATGTGCTTCAAATGTTAAAATCGTTTCTTTGAAAAATACCAAACAACAAACCACTTACATTTACAGGATTACCATCTGGAGATGCATTGTCATTGCTTGTCGAGAAATCACTGGAATTATACAATTTTCTGGCAAATAAGATTGTAAATCTAACATTCGTTGTCTTTCACCTTAATATTTAATAGAATAATTTTAATAGATTTTTAAAATTAATTTGTAAAATTTTTATTTTTAATTACTTTTTTAGCCTAGAGCGATTCAATTTTTTAACGGGCCTTTAACTCAACTGATCGAGATTTCTCCCAATAAATATCACATTCGTGGTCCTGGTATTTGTTATTGGGTCGCACAGTATGAAAAAGCTGTTTTGAAATTTGAAACCTTAACTTGAAAATGATAAACTGTTCTTAAAACTTTCAGGTTCGCTAAATTCCCATTTCAATCGTGGAACCTCAGCAATGTATGCCTGGCAGTCAAAGCGATGAGAGCAGTGACTGAAAAGCTCCAGAAACTTGTTTACCGACCGATGCGTGGTGACATGTCAAGTACTTAATCCAATATATTTAGATTTGTTAACGAGTTCATGAATAATTAATGCACTTTTATTAATTCACCATTTTATAACCTTGATACCTTTCAGATACCCTTACATTCCTGTCCAAATTAAGAAATATTCCATTACCTCGTTGCCCAAAAAAACAGAGAATTGCACAGTGGTTGCGTCGTCAATGTAAGGACACTTATCACTATCCATTTCCTAGTCATTAAAAGTTTTTTTTTTTATTAAAATTGCAATGGTGTCTTGATTATTATTTAACAATTATAAAAACAATTTCCATAAATAATTTTTGAATAACATCTTTTTAGCTGAAGCCATATTTAGATGTGAGGACGAAACTTTACAGACACTTATCATAAGGAACAAAGATTCTGGACTTGGATGGTTTGAAGCAATTCCCATAGAGCTATTATTAATAATTATAATATTTATTTTATGTAACCATCAAGAATTAATTTTAAATTTAATTACATTCTAATTTAATTATATTTCAACTTAATAATAATTATAATATTTATTTTATAAAACCATCAAGAATTAATTTTAAATTTAATTATATTTCAACATCTTCAGCAACAAAATCCATCAATTCAAGCATTCAACTTGCTCGATTACGAACATTTCCCACGTTTGCAATTGGACCACTTGTATGCCTATTTCATGTCTTCAAACGACGAAAGTCAGAGAATGAAGCTCATTGAATCTTTTATAAGAGGATGCTTCGAGGTAACGGATGTTGTTCAAATTACGTGAAGCATTTAAATGGCGCCAATTTCAACGTAATGATGCAATTTCAGTTGGCAGTGACGCTGCATTGCACTGATAATCATAATGATTATTATGCCCATCATTGATGTTGAAAGCCTTTGTATTCACATTTTCAAACGCGCTTATTAAAATCCATTTTCACCAAAAGAACTTAACATCGATAAAATTGTCATTTAAATCTAAACTATGTTGTATGTGAAATTGAATGTTTATCAATGCAAAATTACTATAATATTAATGCTGGCTTTTACAAATTCAATTTTAGACGTATAACAAATGTGGGAAAGTCCCCAGAACCGGTATGCCCATTAACACTCATTATTTGTGTTACATGCGCGATTTAGTCAGCATCTTCTGTTCAGAGTTTTGTTCAGAAATATGTGTGAGTTATTGGTATTAGTTCGGATATTAATTAAGTTTGTTTAATTAGTTAGCTATACTTATTATTTGGTTAAGTTTGTATGTAATGTTAATATTATGACAGTATTACGTTCTCATATTTCAAGGAAAAACCACTGGAAAAGTGGAATGAATTGGAAAAATGTCTTCGTGGTTATAAACGCGAGCCGTACATATCGGAAAACGGTGGAGATTTAATAGGAGTCCGAATTTGGGATGGTCATCAGTTGAAAGATGACTCAAAAGAATCTTTCAATTCAGAATCACATTCGGAGGATTTAACGATCGAAAAATATGTCTTCTTCGACCATTTTTTAAATGGACTGGAACTTATGAACATTATTCGAACAGCGTTCTGGAAAACTGCTGAAGTTCTTGAGGTAATTAAATAACCAATCATTTCATTTCATTTCGTACTTGTGCTGAGCCGACCTATTGATTATCCGTATAGGATGTCAAGTAATTAATTATTTATTTATCTATTTGATTAAAAATCGAATTAATTGCATAACTAAGATGATTTGGGCTTAGGATGTCTGGATAAAATGTCAACCATTATATAGCCCTCTTGCACGAGGCGGCGCAGGGTTTGCAAAAATCGCAAACATCCAGCCAAACTGCACGTAATTTTATCGATAGTTGATATATTTTCTTTAAAACTTATTTATTCATTACAGTTAGAAAAGTTTCCTAAATGTTACGAAACAATGGTTTTCTGGAGGTGCAGGGGTATTTACCCCAGATTTATTGTCAATGAAGCTTTTAGGAAGCCAGGATCCCGATCCAATCTATTCGAATGGATTGAATTTACGTTGAAGATGTGGTGAGTGGATGACTTTGTTTGACTTATCTTGCGATGTTAATTATTGTGTAACTGCATCTCATACTTTATTATAAAGACTGATTTTGATTTCTTATAGTCCATTCTTATATTTACCGAGAGGACAAGAACATCGTGCCGATGATTTGCTGAAGATTATTAGCGGTGAACAGGTTGACAAGGTACGCAAACATTTGAGACATTTAAAGCTTTTTAACCGTTATCTTATTTGATTCAATTGATCACTTTAGGCAACATTAGAGGAGTTATACTTTGTTGTGAATAACGTGCCGAGACATGTGGAATAGATGCCAAGACAAGATTTATAAATGATATGGATCAAGAAAGCGAATTATGATCTGGAGGATGGGGTTTTTTGCAGGAGTCTTTTGTTCATTAATTGATCATCCAGGTCAAGAGGCAGGTCTCGTGGTCTCGCCTGTACTAGAGCGCGCTTTCCTCTTTCACTTCTGTCTTACACTTTTGAGTAGTATCATAAATGATGAATTGGACAAGATATTGATAATAAATGAAAGGAAATTATTTGGGTTATGTTGATAATAGCAACAGATATGTTGAAGCATTGCATGATCAAGTCTTGGGAAGACTACCACAAACCCAAACCCAAAACCATATAATAAGTTTTTAAAATATACCAAAACAGCGTTGGTAAGGCAAGCGAGCGAGGCGGAATTCCCTCAACGGGATTCGAACCCGCGCTGCCGCCGCAAACGAAGTTCCACAGACACCATAACTCAAAACATCGATTCCTCATTATTATTTAACGCTTCCTGATTGGCTGGATTAACATTAGTATGATTGCGCATCCTGACCTAGATAAATTATTGATGATACAAAAGACCACTGCAAAAAACTCCAACCCCGAGGTCTTGTGGGACGTGATTGCACGTTATCATATTTAAAAATAAATTTTGATTAGAAGCCGATATATATTTGAATTACTACATTAAGAATTGGAATATAAATACATTTCGGATTGTGACGATATGTGTCTCATGTGGTGCACTATTTTTGAATGAATACGTGAATGGATGGCTGGATGGAAGAACATGCTGATGTTTGCTGTTTCCTCTCCTTCAAATGAAAATGGCTTCCATTTAACTTACAAATAATTTAACCGCAATTGAATCAACTTAAACATTTAATCATTTTAAACTTCAAACGACTTTCGTCTGCGATGTCAAAATTCGTCATTTACTGTTTTCAGTCCTTCAAACTCCTTCCATTTTCATTCACTTTTACCATAATTTTGATTGAAATGTTGGGTGATGAAATGATGAGGCTCTTGATTGTTAAACACGTATCTTACCTCTTTCTTAGCACAGATTTCTTACAATGCTCATATTCTTTTTGATCAAATCTCACTTTAAAAGGCAAAGGCATTTCATTACTTTAAGGTATTGTTTGTGATTGGTTCGCAGCTAATTAATAAGCAATTAATTAATTGATTTTTTTATGCCTTTTGCATATAAAATAATTTTAATTAGCCATTAATTTATTGAGACGATAGCGAAGCACTCAAAAGTCCAATGTGGAAAGCATGTTCATGAAAGAATGTTCAATTCTGGAATCTCCGGAGACACTAGGTTGATGAAGATGGTGATGATGACGATAATGGTAACGATGATGATTATGGCTTTTATGAGACCTTGCTTATCATCACATGAGATTCGAATTGAATGGAAATGGTCAGTGCTGATGTGCTGGTGTGTTCATTTCTTTCAAAGAATCAACAAGGATTTCTTATCTCAAATGAAGTTTCATAAATTCGACCTATCTACTAATAAATATTCAGATTAAGCCGCTGGTAATTAGGAACCGATTCAACAAATGTAACTCCGACATAAAATTATTATTATTATTGAAAGTAAGATAAATTATTATTAATTAGTTTGTATTCTTTTTCGGGCGCCTTAACAAGCTCTACCTCCACCTTGAAATATTTTCAGCGTTGCTAAAAAAGGACACTAAATTGTGCGAGTCCTGCTTGTAATTCAGTCTTATGTGGACAACAATTATCAATTACGACAGACAATTTATTTAATTCCCTTTCACCTGCTCATAACATTCAACTTCTCTCGCAATATGCATGAGATGCCCCTTGATTGGAGTTCAGCTTATATCACTCCAATATACAAAAAAGGTTCTTTATCTGATCTAGGGAATATAGACCAATATCATGTACATTTTCTTATTGTCATTGGAACAGATTATCAATAAAGACATCCTGAATTACCTTCAGGCAATCATTCTTATATGATATAAGTTATATCTCCAGATAGATTTGGTTTTTGTATTACGAGGTCAATGAGAACAAACCAATGACTGGTCAATTTCAATGCAACTCCATCAGGGCACCGATGTTATATACTTAGACTTCAAAAAGGCTTTAGATTCAGTGCTTCACCTAAAATTACTGATAAAACTTCTGGCTTACAGAATTTCGGGCAACCTATTTTTATGAATAAGGGAGTTTTTATCAAATATAATTCAATCTGTCAAGGTGAATGGCCAATCTCTAACAGTGGAGATGTAACCAGTGTATGCCTCAAAGGGCAACCTCCCTATGCTTTTCTTTATTTACATACACGATGTTTTGGACGCATTTACAGGCAACTCTGTCAACTACAAAATATTCTCAGATGACATCAAGCTCTACTCAACATCATCATTTCCCCACATCTCTTCCTTACGAACTGATCGACAGGTTGGTGTTATGGACTAAAGAAATGGCAATTACAATTAGCCCCAGACAAATGCCTCACGACCCATCTTCACAGACAATATACGTGACCTTGGTGTCCTCATTGATAGCAAACTCACC
>JAJTWR010000350.1:255000-360000 GCA_021613335.1 Whitmania pigra
GGAGTTTAAACGTCTTCATTGTCAGACAATAAGATCGAATTGCAAATTATCGCCGGATCCAAATTTTCCTGAAAAATGCAATAATAACTTTTAAACTTTACTCATCAATATTATAAAACATTTTAAAAATACTTGTAAATTATAAAAATGTAACACAGAATCTAAACTTACTGCGTCTTCGTCGTCAAATAGCTTTATGAATGGAACATTGCCGCCGCCGAAAATGTTTCTCTGGCAGACGAATTTCTGAAACAGAAACAAGCTTCAATTAAACAACATCTGTCGATTGCGAAAGTAACGATGAAAGCAAAAAATAGCAACTTTAAACGTAACACTGAGGTCCTTCTTCGTACTTTTGGGAGTGCTCGGCGAATCGAACTGAAAGGAAACAAATGATTGTTAGGATAAGAACAATAACAATTATCAATTATAATAATTAATAAGTACAATTAGATAACATACATAGATGAACATACGAACACCAACACAAACAAGGATAACCATAAATATACAAAAAATAGGACATTTACTAACAAGGGCAACCAGTAAAGACACAGAACAGAAGAAGAGAAATACAAACCCCCTTCAGTAATTTCCTCTTCTTGCCGGATTCAGGCAACGTCTGAATGTAGTTGTAGAGTTCACTGAGTGCCTGTTCAGTGTTTATGGACTTGGCGGCCTTCATGCTGGCCTGTCTGTCGGCGAACGAGATGTGAGTCGTCAGAACCAACTCGTCTTCATCGTTTTCGACTTTTTTGAACCTCTGCAAGTACAAGTTAATACGACTGATTTGAAGTTTTAAAAATAATATGATATTATTAATTGCTATGTATTCATTACAGTTACTATATGGCCAATTAATTATAAAACTTTAATTTAACCCCAGGTAACTTAAAAATACAAAGTTCAATTAGAATCTACAACAACAACAACAACAAGAACATGTAAAGACAAACCTTGAAAGGAGTTCTCATGGAACTATCTCTCTTTCCAGCAGCAGAGGAGAGAATGACGTCATCAGAATATTTAATGGCGTCTTTGATCCAATGCGAGGGATAATCGAACATGATGGATGCATTGTTCACCATCAAAACCACCAACACTCGCAGATTATCCGCTGCTTCTTTGAGCTGCGTGATGGGTATCTGGAACGATGAATGGATGGATGGTTAGGGATGAATTAATGAATGAATGGTTGATTAGGGATAAATTAAATAATCAATGAATGAATGGCTGATTAGCGATAAATTAAATAATCAATGAATGGATGATTGATTAGCGATAAATTAATCGACGCTAGACGCACACGTCTGCTGCAAACAGTTGCCGATGAATCATGCGGAACGCGTGTCCAAGAAAGACGAAGTTAATTACTTTCTTAGGGATGAAGAGATGAGGAGTGAAAATGAGTGACAAGTTCTCGGAAGTCATTTTGTTGGAATCGTGGAGTGAGGCAACTTTACTGAGGAGGTCGAGCAGATTGCACAGGAGTATGGCGTTCTCGTTCGGCAGTAATTGGTTCAACAACTGGAGACATTCGATTTGCTTGCGTTCGTCCTTCATACCTGCGAATGTTTACAATTTACAATTTTACATTGTTTGCAGGTGCTTCAATTGATTAGCTGTCGATTAAAATCAACAGGTATATATTTAACACTCGTTTGATATTCATAAGCGAGGTGACAAAATGCAAAAATGTTGTTAATTTGTTAAATTCAAAATTGTTAACAGTTCAACAAACCAGAAATCTGTTTGTAGGCGTTGAAATTCTTCTCGAGAAGCAGAGGCTCGGGAAGTTCCGACAAAAAACTTTTGAAAACCGTTGCCACGTCGTTGACCGTGAACTTCGAGCGGTCGAATTGAACCGGTTTCTCGTTTTGTTCGATGAGTTCACGAAGCTCCCTCTGTCTGTCCAGTCCTCCCGATAAACGAAATATGCCTTCCTTTTGACAATCTGTTGATGACGTTGATGAATTCAATTCAATAAGTAACAATATTCAACAATCAGCTGATTTACTATTAATAATAAAAAGGATAATTGGCCAATGAATACTAGTACTTCGTAGAGGGAAGTAACAGTTCGTGAACTGAGCCAATTAATCGTGAATGTGGTTAAGAAATAAATGTTATGTTCCTCCGGCTAACACCTCGCCAGGGTAACACGTCAGTTGATTTGCATGACAACAGAACCAACCATTACCATCCCCGTAGATCCAATTATCCCCAAAACAAGTCGAGCGTTTTATTCTTTCCATACAATCTCGGCGTCTCAGTGGAGTCGTTAAAGGACTTGTACTCCATGAAACTATTTGCAAGACATTATCCTAGGAAGCCAAAGCATTTCCAAAAGACGCCACAATTGAGAATCGGAATCAGACGAGGAGCAGGCCGATTTCGACGACACGCAATAACAAGTCATGTGCTTGTGAAAGCAAACAGTTGAGATAATTAACAATAACACAAACACCGGCATTCTGCCTCAACTGACAACCAACTATCAGGAAATGTCGAATGAGTGCGTTTTCATTAATTAGCACCAACTTTCTTATTGAATAATAAGAAATTAACAATTAAATTAATTAACAATTGCATTTGAAATGGAAGCAGTTGAAAAATACGAACTTTCTGGCTTTCCGAGAAATTCAATCAACGGGAAAATCCTTTCGAGGGCGTGGTTGTTGAGCTTCGTAGCAAAAACCCCTTCAATTTAACATGTTATTATTACACATTATTTCTACTGTATTTCTATTTATAATTATAATTGTAATATAATTTATAATTAGTTAATATTAAAATTTATCATATATATCTTATAATTATAATAATATTGTGGATGCAATTCCAAGAATGTTTTATGCCCGGTTAATGAGTTTTTTGAAGCCTTTGAGCCTCCGAAGAGAAGGATGCATATTTTACGACTTTTAATTCAAAATGAAAGCCCATCCATCCTGTGCTTTCAAAGCCCGTCAAGGCAACAACAACAACAACAACATACAACTAAGGCCAGGATCACTATCACGACCAGAACGTTGCATAACCGACACAGCACACCGTTCATCGCAACTCGGTGTCAATGCATCGAGTTTCCATGGAAATAGATGCAATCGAAGGTGCGTTTATTTTCCTAGTTAATTATCCTCCGAACACCTGTTGACCCACATCACGTGACAAATTATCGTCAGTCAAAAAACTCATCCCCACCCTTCATTGTGTCTTCGCGGGTGGCAAGAGAACACTCGGTCAGTAATTTCCAAGGCTCGGGTCATAGGTCAAAAGATCATTTTTAACGATGCAAACCAACCTTTGCCCGGTCTCCTCCTGATGACTGACAACAAATTGGGCTTCTCCTGTGGCGTCATTTCCATGAGTTCTTCGAATTTAACGTCGTTGAGGTCCATGAGGAAGCTGAGATGCATGAGTACGACGTCGGTGAACCTCTCCATGTTTTCCGATTTCAATCGGAAGATCTTGGCGTGTGTGTTCGACACGACGGAACTCGTGGAAGCGAAAGTCTTCATCGATTCCGAAGAGTCGCTGGTAAGAGCTGAAAGAAATATGCACGTCAGATGATCATTAAGTTAAGTTAAGTTAGGCCTGCCACGGCTCGTCTGCTTAATAAACAGTCTATTAAAACCCAGTCGTCTGTTCCAGTTATTGCTCCACAAATAACGTGCAATACGATACTTACTCTGTCAAAATTTCCGTGCTTTAAATAAATATCGTTAATTAAGCACGCTTATATACTACCATCGTTCTATTTTATTACCTTATAAATTTATGTTCAATCATGCTCGAATCTCGTAATGCATATGCATGATATGCTAATTATTTATGTAAATACTCGCCCGTATGTGATAAAAAGCATTGGATGAAGGGTGCAATCATAATCCAAAGCAAGATGAAAGAGCAGAAAGTTTACAGATGAATAACTCGTAAGTAGAAATATCATTTCAAATTATGAAAGAGGGAGCCATCATAAAAGCCTAAGTAATTTTATATCAACACGCCTAAGTTTTATTGCATCAGGACAACATTTATTACTGGCGCAACCTATTATGAGTCCCACACTTTATAAACATAACTAGTTCGTTAACAACGAATGTTATGCAATCGCATCCTTAACATTTATAATGAAGCTTATGTGCACCACTTTTGAATTTCGCCTTTCTTGGTTTAATTCAAGAATTACAACATCACTGGCTTAAATCTGAATAGAACCCAACAAGTATTTGTAGGATCTCATAAACTTAGCGTCCCTCATTTTACAGAAAACAAACATTTGATAAATCGTCAGAGCAAAATCAAATATGACAAAAATTACTATTGCCTTACATTATATTATATATATTTGAAGCTTAATTTCTAACATTTAACGCCAGCATTCATCCAGACAAATGTAGTTTAACATTGTTCAACGCCACAGTCTAGACAAAAGATTTCGCCATTTGAAAAGTTAGCGCATTCGATGGATAAATTGCTTTTGCAAGGAATTTGCCAAACGAAATAAACAACAATTTCTCACAACATGAATCGCTGCCATCCTCCATTTAAAACGAGTTTGATCAAATCTATTTCTGAAAGTCGCCTTCGCGATTGGTTTTTGTTTACATTTGTCAAACCGCCCGCCATAAGATCAAAATTTGGACAGATCGGAGATCAAATGTAATAGTTTAACTTATTTGCTTCAACAATTAATTTAATACTTTAATTTCAATCAAATGTTTTTTAACTGCAACTGCTAAATTCTTTGCTCAATAAATTAATCCCCAGAGTTAATCCAGCTAGGTAGAAGTGCAATAGCTAGACACTAAGTGCAACGGGTTAAATAAACTCACAATTCCGGCGTTTAAGGCATCTTTTTGGATCCATTTAAAAGAGTTGACGAATTATTTCAGATAATTTCAATAAAAATGTCAGTCAACTCCGCTCAGACAAGTTTAACAAAATCAGGTTACAACCATACATGCAAATAATCTCCCCGAACTTGTTATTTTGCTAGTTCCTTCCCGCGATCTGACCTTTATATACCCTTCGCAGGTTCATGCATATTCCTTAAACACTCACTTATTACTCATCTCCTCTCCTGGTCTGCCATTGGGCAGTATGCTATTGAAGAGGTTTTAGTTTTAGAATGAAACGTTTCAACCAATAGGACGGGCATATATTTGAAATCATTACGAAATGATTTTTGTACTATTTGCATATGAAACGATGCTGGTTTGATCGCTGTAAATGCTTCTTTTGAATCGATAATGATTATCTTGGTGTGCAAATGAAAATAATCGCCTCTTTTGAACGGGATTAAGATAATGAATAGACTATGCCAAATTATAATTATGACATTGTAATAATAAAAAATGTGCAATTTAAAAAATACATTTAAGATGGCATCTTGATCCTTAGGGATGTTGAATTACGTATGTGCTAGGAAATTATCTGCAGTAAACGATATGTCAGAGATATTTGTCAGATATGAATCCAATTTATTTGTCTATACCTTGTAATTATTAAGGAAGCTTTAAAATTATACGGATTTCAAACGGGATGTAAGTCATCAAAGCTGAAATTGAAATTATTCTCAAGATCTCTTTAATGTGACGAAAAGCCAGGACGATATAGAAAATATTTGTTCGATAAATTGCGAAATTAATTTTTGAATTTGTAACTCGAATAATCTTAATTTGTTTATTAAGTGTCCATTCCATCTCCTACCTAATGTCTTCTTCATTTCAGTGTTTTTTAATGAACAACAAAACAACAACAGCAGCAATAATAATAATAATAATAATAATAATAATAAATAATAATAATAATAATAATAATAATAATAATAATAATAATAATAATAATAATAATAATATAATAATAATAATAATAATAATAATAATAATAATAATAATAATAATAATAATAATATAATAATAATAATAATAATAATAATAATAATAATATAATAATAATAATAATAATAATAATAATAATAATAATAATAATAATAATATAATAATAATAATAATTATGAGGATGATGGGATTGATGAGTTAAAATCTGTTGAGGCTTATCATCAGTTCGTAAAATCCCAGTTAGAGAAGATTAAGCAGGATTGAAGGATATTCACAAGGGACAGCATTTATTTTAATATAATACACCGACAGCAGGATCTGCACAATTCATTGAGTCCACGTCCACTGTTGCGTGTCAAGTGACACCGTTCATTCTTGCATGACGCTGACCCTTGGTTCGTCGTTATGGCAAAAACTCATGAGAGGTCACCCGTCATTCAAGGATTATGAACCCATCGAAGCTTGAAATGCTTGAAATAGCGGGGTATGAAATGGGAGGAGAACATCAAACAGTCTCAGAGATCAATGGAGTTAAAAACGATCACAACCCTGAGAAATCGAATAACAATATCACTGGAAACTCAGCTTGTGTTAGAAAAAGTTTTTCAATTCAAAAGAAAAGGCGACAAAGTTGTTTATTTTAACACCACAGTCATCACCAGGCATGACAGATCCTCAAAGAAATGGCCATTCCTTCGTGTTAAATTGTTACGTGAACATCTTTTGAGTTCATTTGGTTTTACTGCCTGCTGGGGACGTCCTGGTTATGTAATATGTTATATAATTGCTTAACAAATGCAAGTAATATAATCGTCAGTCAATTTGTATAATAGTTAATTGACTTGTGACGTAATTAATGTATTTAACGGCAAAACTTTATTGCAAGGAATTTAAGCCCTAATCGTCACATTCTTGTAATAAAAATGACTAATAAAATTCTTTCTTCTAGCAGAAGTTTAATTTCTTGTTATTAACATTGAAACTTATAAAATTATTTAATTGAACGCTTAAAATGCGAATTCTCACTGTCTAACAATTCCCAAAACTAAAAAAACGTAAAATGTTCCATATCAAAATATCTTTCTATTTTTAATCATTACACAATTCTTTTCACAGAATTCTTCTGAAGAAGATGTCTGATTAGAGTGACATTGTCTTATTACACTCATTGAACCCAAGTGATTGACTGAAGATTCGATTAACTTGTCCCAACTTGCTCCCCGATGAAACACGTTATATCATCCTCCTTTGCATATGATCTCAAATTATTTTATTACCTGTCATAAAGCTTAGGAGACCACATGCTTATTGGGACAAGAGGGATTTTGCGGACTGACATTTGGGGTTTAACAGGAGGCCAGAAACTCTCCGGGATTGACTTTAGTGATTCGTAATCCCGCATTCCTGGAGACTATGAACAAATAAACTACGCTAGAAGCCTCGGGCGTTCTGAGACAAAATTCTTCGCTCCTGTCTCTTATTTGTCCTCTGGAAACTGCTTCAAAGACCATTTGATAACCATTCTAATCATGAGAATTGGAGTCGCAACTAGTACCTTTGTTATTAATATTGAAAGCGTTCCAATTAAGCAATTAAAGACCTTTAGTCTCGACATCTTAGCGATAGTTTTGAAACTGTCCATTTCACAGTGTGTAATAAAGTCGACAAATAACTCGATTATTAGGCATAACAGGATAACAATTTCCTAAGTTGTAAAACTCGTTTGCATAGGAAGATCAGGCTTAGATATCATGCTGGTGCACCGCATATAATTCGAGAAAGATTCCTGCACTAAAGATAAAACCCCATGCGGGTATAATTCGGCATTATTCGGCATTAACATCATTACTTGCAGCATTACACGAAATAAGTCTGTTTGATGTTTTAAGCGTATACTACTGAAGGTTAATTTAATTTACAATTTTTTTTTAATAAATTTGATGAAATGAAAACATTTGTAACTCTTATTAAACATTTTGCCTGATATTTTCCGACGCCAAAATCACATTAAACAATTTTGATTTTTCACAAACTTCTATTGAACCGAAGTGATCGCAAGTGATAGAGACATCATTTACATCGAGTGACCAGATATACAATTGGAAATTGTCCAAGCGGCGCCTTCAGGTCAAATCTTCCAACGATCCGTAGAGGAATCAAAGGAACATTAACTTACATCTCCCTTTGGAAAGTGAGGAAATTAAGAGCGCCAGTTAATTATGCATTCTAAGGTCACTCTCAAATCGTCTTTCCGCAGGAAATCGAATATAAACACCAAATGCAAAGTGGATCGATCTTTCAAGCTTCCGCAATTCATTTGGACTGAAATTCTGACATTCAAAGTAATAGGATGAACTTTCAATTTTAGGATTTAAATTCTCTTGTTTTCAACTTAACATAGAATGGTGTGCGACCTTCTTTTTTTCAGTTATTTCTCCACTACAACGAACGTTGTTGATTCACACCACAAAGCCAAGCATAGCTTTGATAAGGCGATGTCTTATCCCACACCTGGCATTTTTGGCTGCAGGCTGCATAGCTCTGACTCGCATCTGCTATCATTCTCCACGTTCTTTCGAAAGATGATGTTTAATTTCATAATTAGAAGAATTTTGTTAATTAATTCACATTTATTATACCTAATGCCACGTTTTAATAGAATTGTTAATTTAAAGCTAGCCTTTAATTGTAAAAACAAACCAAACTAAAACAACTTTTACAACTTCAAATTATTAGTTGCGAGGAAAGATCGATGTATGTAAATACTTGAGACTACGTTTGGACAAGGGCCTCTTAAAAGTTCAAAGGTCGATTTATTTGCTGGCCTCTAAAAGTCTTATAAATTGAACAAACAACAGAAAGAGCTTTCATGCTGATTGCTTGGTTGTGAGCGAAAACAGAAACGATTGATTGGTTTGGTAAGCGAGGTATAAATACGTTTTTTATATTACTGCTCATTTCTCGGCCAATTCCGTCGTAACCTGTTATACAAAAGAAAGACATTGTAATTTATAGATAGAGTGACACTCGAAATAATCCCTCTGTTTAAATCTATTTTTTGTCAATCTATTATTTGAGTTGGTATGCGATTTTTTGGCGATATTACTAATTCAACAAGTCTTTCTTAGTCATCCGAACAATGATTTATCTACAATAATCGGAATAAGCCCGCAACATTCAGTCAAAATTGTATAAAACTGGTCTTAAAGTTCAAGATGATCAAATAAGCCTATAACTAAAATTATGACTTACATTTGTGTAATAGATGCAAAAGTCACTTTTTGGTTGAGCTCCAGAATATAACATAAAAAACAAATTTTCATTAAGTTTTAAGGGAAGTTTATTACATTTTAATTGAAAATTAGATAAGATGACTGTTCTAAAATAGTTTAATGATTTATACTGTTAATACTGCAACATTAAACATCACGCATCATTCAATTTCTTATTTTTTTAGAATAGGTTAAGAACTTAATATCACTGACAAATTAATTTACGATTGACCCAGCGTTGCCGACTTACGAAAATTTTTGTTCGGGTTAAAATTGAAAACTAGCAAAACTTAAGTCATTAAATAAAAGTTGTGTCTCGGTTGCAATTGAATCGATTTTGTTTTTAGCAATTTTTAATTTCTCAAAAGTTTTCAATAATTTTTATCAGATAGAGGGCAGCTGTGCTAGACAATTTTGCTAATGTTTTCGAGCCTGTTTAAAAATGGAGGTTGGTTCTGCTCTAGCGCTGAATGATCTTATAACTCTCAATCAGCTAATTTTTATTTGTATTTTTTTGTGTTTTAATCTTCATTCAAAATATAACTATAGCGATACAAATTTGAATGCTGTAGTCATTACACAATTGCCCCTGTGGCCAACAGAAGTATACTACATTTGTTATTTGAGATTTATTTTTGTTTAAAAAATACTTTTGGATTTATTCATTGTGGAATCGCTAACGTTAGTGCATGTTTTTCTGTTTTTTCGCTGTAAGCAAAAGGTTAATGAGAGTCCATATTTCCAAGTATATTTTAAATGTATGGAATTATCTTCCTATTTCTTTTTTATTGTGATATTACCTCAACTGACATTTTCTAAATGCCCAATTTATTGTGCAAACAATTTTTTTATTCCTTGACATTCAGTTTTAGTCTTTTTACTTTTTTTTGTTAAAGCAGGTTGAAAGATTTTTCTTAAAACATTTGAATTTGAAATTTAAGAGTTAATATTAAATATTTTCTAATGTTTTTTGAACAGTAACAAATAGGAGTAGAATATCAACTTGCTTAATTTTTCCAGTTTGCCCCAACTGTTCCAGAACTAGAATGATTTTTGAACTACTTATTTGCTTGTGGGATAATATTGTTCATTTTCTCTGCTTTTATTATGTGGTATTATTATTATACTTTGTAAAATACTGAAGCAATTATTTAAGGGCAATTATGGACATTTGTTTGTGAGAATTTCTGTTTTCTCACAACCATTAAGTTATTTTTTTCTGGATTGAGGATTTTTGGCATAGTTATGGAGCTGAGGCAATTCAATACCTCCAACATGATTTATTTCAATGAAATAACAAAAATACAGGAAGCAACTATTGACAGGATGTAGTTTTTATGAATTTTATTCGGTAAAAATGTTCTGATTTTAGTTTAGCTGCTCAACTCACTAGCCACAGATTGTTAGCTACTGGAATGTACTATGTCAATTTCTTGTCATGAGATGATTAAATGTTTATTAGTTGCCAGAAACTGATTTAAATACCTTTATTCATTTTTTATAATTAACTTTTAGGAATGATTCCAAGATTACATTCATTTCTTCAACCACTCAATCAATCATTCTTGTTGCATCATCAAAATTATTTATTACACATAACTAACAACACATAAATAACATATAATTTTTGTTAAAACATCAACAGAACTAAAACATAAAGAAATGATGTCTAACAGGCTGTGCATTGTGGAAGCATTTTGATTATTTAAAGAACTTATAATCTGAGCATTGAATCAGGTTGATATCCACAAGATGTTTTGTGTAACTAAGTGTTGGCACAATAAAAAGTTTTACATAAACCGAGTCGTTATCGTCAACTTGACATTTGTTTCATGACAAGATGCCTGCGATTTTTCTGCTCGGACTTTCAAAACGATTTCACTTCATCTTGAATGTCTCAAACGTCTTTTTATCCTAAGTTTTTTTTTCACTCCTTGCAATCTTTGTTTTGTGAGATTTACTAAAAAATCTAACAAGCTAAGATAAATAATAATAGTAATAATAATGATTACCAATCTAAAGCAAGTGAGGCCACACAACATTTTAGTTTAACGTTCTGTCCTATCGTTCGCTCGGAACAATCGTTGGTTCGATTCTCGGCTTTCTTAACTTTTCTTTCTTTCATCGTCGCCGCTTCACTTAATCTTTTCATATCTCTCGGTCCGTGCAGAGAGTCGTTCACCTGCTGGCTTAATGTTTTGCGATCGTCGTTGCAATTAGGAGAGTTGCTATTTATTGATCGTTCTCAGAATTTACAACTCGAAGATGATGGTCTCGACAGGAGGCTTAAGATCAGGAATTGAAATGTTTATTTAAATTATTAAATATTTGCACATCGAGAGTCCCATCATCCGCCTTATCAGTTACATAAAGTTTTGCATTCTTGCCATTTGGTTCTTATGTTATGAGGCTGTTGAGGAAGAATGCAATTTTTGAGCTGTGAGATTGTTTGCAGGATACTCGTAATTTTTTAAAGAACTCACTTGTCACACATTTGAAATTGTTTGACCATCTCAGGTGAAACTTATGCTTGTCATTCATTTTTGCATTCTGCTGTCTTTTTATAGTTACAGTTTTGTGTTTTGCTATTTATAGTATCAAATGCTTATTTATTTAATAACTTTAGCTTTAAAAACTATTTGACACTTGAATAGAGTGAAATAATTAGTCATGTTATCTGATGTTTTTGAAGGCTTCAGAGATCAGTGATGGATGTCTTGTCTCACGTTTCTCCTCTGCTGAAGATGGAGGCCTATGTTAATGGCTTTGTCCCTTCAACTTTGTACCTTGCTAATCAGAAGCCACTGACTGGTTCTTCTGTGACTGCCATGAACACGCAACTTGATGCAAAGAGTGAGCCTTTAGGCAGCCTTAGGACGTCCGAAACAGGTTCTCCCAGCAGACTTTCTAGGGTCTGTTCTCCTGACAGCACCAATTTGGATTTCTGCAAAACAATCACCACCACTTCATCTTATGTTGGGTCTCTTCCCAGATGCATTTCTTCCAGCAGTGGTTACATTCCCACTTCCGTCCCGAAACTTTCGACCAGAGACGAAAACAACAACACGACCACCGGCAGCTCGTTCGGTTCGACGGCACCGAAGGACTCTTCGGCATCTAAGCATCATCCTCATTTCTCGGCCGACTTCAGAACCCTTCGACAGAATCTAATGTTGTTGAGACGGAGCAACCAGCAGAATAAAATCCTCTCTTCAGATTGCGAAGACTCCCAGGAATCCTTGTTCACTAATGTGGTTCCTGCTCATACAAAAGTAAACAACTACGAACTTGCAGATAGATTCAGTTCCTGGCTGAAGGTTTGCATGTTCCAAGATGTTCCAGACATATCCCCATTTCCTGCCTATCTTCTCAAGAATGAAACTTCTAACTGCAAGGATGGGATGGCATTAGATTTTTCTTTGTCAAAACACGTGCCTTGTTTCAATAGTTCCTGGCCAGTTAAAGAGGTAAATGTAAATGAAAATTTCAAAGTTTTTAGAATATTAATTCTCAAGTTTATAATTATTATCTCAGGAAGTCAATGAAATATGTCCAATCCCTTTGGATTTATCACAGACTTCATTGAATCCTGAAGCAAAGCCTGATGTTGAAAAAACTAAGATCATTAAAGATGAAAAGAGTTACAAATACTTTCTCGACCATCTGGTCTCGAATCCGGTTCCAACTTTGGAAAGGATTTCTGCCCGGCATCTGACCGACGGTGCACCGGAAATGTTCAATAGCTCCTGGTCATCCATTGTTTCTCTCTCTAATCCACTTTCTATTGGGGCTCCAACTAATTTTGAGAGCTCACCAACCATTAGCAGCACCCATCCATTCCTTCAAAACAACATTTACCCGCAGTTAGGTCAGAGAAACGAGGAAAGGCTGGGAGTCGAACCACGGGGTGAAAAGCTGGCTTTTCACCTCGGACCTCCTCTGCAGCCTGATTCTAGTCAGCTAATGAGTTAGAACTTGTTTCACTGTTGTTGTTGTTGTTGTTGTCCTGCAAAGAATGATATTTCTCAATTGTTTAATGAGTTTCAATCATTTTTGTTATTTAAGATCAACAGGCTTTCTTTAGCATGTGGCTTCAGACAATGAACAGGTACATTTGTCTATTTTTTTTTTGTAATCCAAATATTGAATGTAGTAATTGATATTTTTAACTTAATTTAATGTGATAAAAACGAACTTAAAGCATCAAATACAGCTACACATCTAATTGAATTTGAGAATTACTAATAAATCCTGTCATGCCCTTAAACCTTACATCACAAAACAGACATTTAAGCTCAAATATGGTCAAAGTGTGAATTTTTTTTCAAAATTTCAGATCAAATCCTCCTGAATATCCCCCTCATCAGATCATCCAGCCTTCTTTTGCATGCCCGAGGATGGGCCAGCACGTCCCTGCCGACATCTTCGTGCCCACGTTGACGGAGGGTTCTGCATTCAATCCCTCGCTTGTGCAGAAAAATTCCAAGAAGAAGCAGAGGTTTGGTCCTTACAGATGTACGTACAACGGCTGTGACAAAATTTACTCCAAGAGTTCTCACCTGAAAGCCCATGACAGGACGCACACAGGTGGGTTGAGAAATTCATTCTTAAAGTAAGTAACTGATTTTACACAGGGAGATGCAATTATGTGCAATTACTCGCAATCGCTTCAAGTTTTTCCCGAGGTGTTAGTAAAATAAAATCGGGTTGCATGTTACATTTTCTTCAGCTACGATGTTAGCCGGTTAAACATTTTCACGTTACTTGGGGAATTTGTGTGCATTTGTTTTTTGATATGGCTGAAATTTAGAATAACACTTATTTTTCACTGTCCTGGGAACATATTTTGTAAAACGAGCCACAATCAAAGGTTGAAGTGTTCAACCTTCATGACTTTTAAGCTGCAACTTGTACGTCGAATTGTCTGCATTAAATATGATTTTGTTGTCCATCAGTAATTTTAATTTAATCATTAATGTCCAAGACTGACAAAGAAGCTGAGAATTTACGCTGAACGTTCTGCTTGTTTGCGTTATTGATCACAAATGAGATGGGCTGGTAACTGCGTGATGAACGGGGCGTTTTTAAGGAGGTTTTCAGGTTTGTTTCTCAGAATAATTCGTGAAAATCATGTGACATCATTCGGTCGTGTCATTAGCCAACTGCTCATTGTTTGTCCTGCAAATTGCTTCATCTAAGACGTCCATTCAAAAGAAATTCTCAAAGTTTCTCTTGGATCTGTAGAAGGCGTTTTTGTTCTCACCCAAACTCGAATGTCAATGCAAGCAAAAAACTCTTGCTATTATTGTTGTTGTCATTGATGTCATCATTGCTACATTTATTTGCCTACTTCATCCGTTACCTTGCTGTAAACTTCATAAATGTAAAATGACCTTAAAGTTGTGATTCTTCAACAAAAACTCAATCGTCTGGACAAGAAATCACTTTAAATGTCACTCCTCCTCCTAATGTTCTTGAGTTTATACTAAATTTATTTTAAAAATTTAAGAGTATTTACTTCTAACTTAAGATTTTTTTTATTTATGCAAAATTTATGATTTAAAAATCAGTTTGTATTCTCTCATATCTCAGAATGACAGTTTGTCATGTTTTGTTAATATAAGAATAATTACAACAATTATAATATGTGATGTAATTGTAATATATATTACAGTAACAAGTGCAGTACAAATTTGTTATGTTTGGTATTTACTTTTAAAAATGTTTTTAGAATGCTCGTTCACATGCAAATTTGCTCTGTCGCCGAAGTCTGCCTTCCTAACGTTGCTTTCATGAGGCCTAGGAATCTGAGCTGCAGATTGGGCTTTTGTAACTGATTAATTGAATTATAATTGAGCAGAAAGATGACTTGTTAATGAGCTTATTAAAAAGCTATACAAACTACCTTTAAAACTACTTCTTTCATTTAATAAGTTCATTTAAGAACAGATTGCAAGACTCGAGCATGAATTGGATCGTTTACCTTTTTAATACTTTAGAAGAATTCAATCTTAGGCAGGTATTATGCACGATTGGTTTTTATTCTTAACTTTAATCTTCAGCAAAGTCTCCTTCATAAGTTCAGCAGACCATGAACGTGGGTGTTGCTGACTGAGTGCCCATACCTGCCTATGAAAGGTGAATCGAATCTGTGATTGATGTCTCTAAAGCTTTTCTGTTTGTGAAAAGGGCTGCTTTTCTGACGTGCCTCTTCATTTTGCCCTAGAGCTTCTCATGGTATCGTTGTTATGGAGAAGTCCTCAAAACAACCAAATCGACCAAAATTATGCAGCACATTTACTTTGTCTTTAGCTTTTTCATACTGCTCCATTCACTTTAATAAGACACGAACGTAGAGCGAATAGGTTTTGATGTTGCACCGCTTTGTAACAGCTAATCTTTGTACCGAGTTACTCGTCATTCTTATTAGTAATTTTTAAGATAATTTTTATGCCATTCAAAAGATGACGTCGATGCACAATTACGCTTTTATATCGCTTCACAAACGTTTCAAATGGTGCGTCTTCAAAACCAACTTAAAAGGTTTTGTAAATGCATGATTTCAATTGTATTTGTCCAATAAAAAAAAACAGATTATCACCGAAGTGAGATGATGTGCACATTGGATCTCTGTGAATGATTGTGAGAATATGTTGCACTTGACAATAATAATAATTGCGCATCTTGTTGTATCTCATCGAATACCAATTGACAAAAAATGCACATTGACATGAGATCTTCTGTCAGATTTCATATTAATCTGATATTAAATAGTTTTTGTAGACCAAACTTTGCATTGTTTTAGTTGCTTTTTAATTTAGTTGATTTGATTTAAATGGACTCTAGTTTAGCTTGACAAAACTAATACCAGTAAAAAATTAATACTTTGCTGAGAATTACTCAAAAGAGTAGAATCTGTTTAAGTATTGATCTCATGTTGCTTACATTGTTCCATTAATGCGATAAGGATACTTCGATAGTGGAAGATTGTGCTTCCATGAGGCTGATTCTTGAATTATTTTTTTCTTGCTATGTTGTTTGTTTTATTTCTTTATTTGTTGCTGAAGAAATGTATAAAATGTATATTTCCATGACAATTATGGCTTAATTGTAGTAATGGTTTTAATACTTCTGGAAATTACTGCAAGCACTAAACTACTTTGTTCTAGACATTGATAATGTTAATAAGATGTTCAAATTAAAATTTAAAGTGTGAATATTAACATGAACCTGATTGTTGTTTAAGTACTCTGTATTAGTACATAAGTACATGCATTATTGTGGATATGATTTACATAACTTTACTTTCTTATTTCTTCTTATCATCATCATTATTATGCTTGCTAGTATTTTTTAAACTTATTATAAATATATTCTTACAAATGTTGTAGTACCATTTACAGAGCTGCTATTTATTTCTTTGCATCTTTAATGCATGGTTTGTGTTTGCTGCACAAATGAAGGCTCATGTCTTATTTTGACAGAAATTGTCAGAAAGCAATGAATGTCTTTGTTGGTGCGTCATACAAACAGATTAGAGGCGATCGAATTTACGTTTGATATATATTTACATTGCATGACACAATAGTCTTTGAATGAAATTATGGGAGAGTGATTTTAGAAGCCGGCTAATTATAGACCAGAACTCTGTCGACAAAACAAGGCATCACGATTTTCTGTGTTTGCATTGCACATGAAATCCTCCTTGGTGTGTTGAAGCTGGATACACACATTAATCATTAATGAATTACTTGTTCTTTTTTATTTTGGTTGTTTTCATGAATGAGGAATGAATGGGAAAGAATAAGTCAGATAAATGTGAACTGTGAATTGAAGTAAAGGCACTTGGACCAACACAATTGGACTCTGTCCACTTGTGATTTAAAATTGTTATCATTTCTTGAATTTATTCTTTCTTTATGAATGAAGTGATGAGGTCACTCACGAAGTATAAGGAAGGCTAGCTGAAATTATAATAATAATAATAATAATAATAATAATAATAATAATAATAATAATAATAATAATAATAATAATATTAATAACAATAACAACAGCAACAATAGTTTGTTTGTATGGCGCCTTAAGCTTAGCATCAGAGGCGCCTTGGTTCCTGTAGAGATAGCTTGAAAAGGTAGGTCTTCAGCTGATGCTTGAAGAGCTCCAGCGTAGGCTGTGACCAGATGATAAGAGGCAGATTGTTCCAAACGGCGGGTGAAGCATGGGAAAAGCCTCGGTTGACAATGGATGATTTATGAACTGGTTGGTGAAGATGAATTGTAGAAGATGAGCAGGGATTTGGCGATGGTGAATGAGATGATAGAGTTAGAGGAGATTGGATGTGGATAAGGTGCAATAGCTGAGTAAAGACATTTTGTAAATGATATGGTGATGTAAAGGTAGCCATTGCTGTTGTGTCAGGGCCTCGGAGCTTTAAGATTAGGGTCAAGGAGAACAAGTTACACTGAGACTGTTACAAGAGAACTATACTAAATGAGATCTAAAGGAATTACAGGAGTTTGCTCTAAAATCATCTAACTAGAAAGAAGCCAATTCTTTAAGTAATCATTCTGCAATTAAAGAATTTGGGCATCTGGTTAATAAAATTAAATTAATATTAACTATAAGTTGATGAATATGTATTTAAAATGCATCGTCTCAATTGTGAAGGTGAAAAGCCATACATCTGCGACTGGGAGGGTTGCAACTGGAGGTTTGCAAGATCTGACGAGTTGACAAGGCACAAGAGGAAGCACACCGGGGATCGACCCTTCAAGTGCACCAAGTGCACCCGCTCCTTCTCCAGATCTGACCACTTGGGACTCCATCTCAAGAGACATTGAAATGTCTCCATGTTGGTTGAATTTTGTTTATATTGTTTTTTTATTTATTTCATTTTATTGATTAATTATTTTATTTTGTTTATTGTTCATAAAGATTGGCTACTTGGATTTTTATTATTATAAATTAACAAGTAAAGCTTCTAAATCTAAAGTTATTCTTTAACAATCTCAAAAGCTTCGTGCTTCCTGTTTCCTGTCTCAGTTATTATTTAGTGCACATGAATGGAAACATACATTCTCTGCAAATTCTTTAAATTTATATGAAAAGAAGCTGAGGGTGCATTTCATTCAATTTTTCAATAGTTTCTTACTAAAAGAATGACTTAATTGAAGCAGACACAATCCATTACTTAAGTGTGAAGGACCACCCAAGGTACTATTAGTTGTAATTATGTCACATAAGACATAGCTAGTTACATATCCTGAGGTGCTCCATAAGCTTACAAATGCTGTCATGCACACTTGCAATTAGCTCTTTCTAAACACTTTTTTATTTAATTATAGCAAATTACTTCAAGTTAATGTCCATTTTTTTTTCAACATTAAATTCTTTTGTAGAATTTACTCGGCAAATTGTTCAATTTATTTTTGGAGGCAAAAAACAGAAATTATTGGTTCAGAATAATTTTTGATTTGTGAAAGAATAAGTGCAAAGTCATCAATATTAACACCATTTTTAGAACAATTAATTTTTGGTAATAAATAAATTTCTATAATCACTCTAGCTTATTTAATTAAATAATATAAACGTTAGTATATATTACTGGATCAAATAATTAAATATTAATTAAATTAATCAAGGGAAGGATTGGTATATCAACTTCTGTTGAATAACAAGATTATTTGGATGGAGCAGGATTACCTGCTCAATTGGAAAGCCATTCCCATTTACAGTGCAATACTGAGGCACAGCTTTATCACAAAAATAGCTTCAAATTAACATCCTCTGCTGGAGGACCTAGCAAATCTAGAAATTAATGACTAGCTAATAAAATAGCTAATATTACTACAAGTAGTGTCCTCCTGTTAAAAAAAGGAATCAAATTAGCTAAATTATTTTTATGACTCGAGGTAGACATTTATGGTATTTAAACTTTATGAAACTAAGATCCTATGAATGTCTTATGTCGTGTATTTTTTAAAAGAATCAATGAGTATATTATTACATAATATTTTAACGATAACAATAATAATAATAATAACAGTTTTTTTGTAAGATGCCACATGCCTATGCACAATAAAATGTGTGGATGTATATATTATAAACATTACTGTGGCTAATGTGACATTAGTGGGCACCCCGTCATAATAGCCCGGCGACAAAATAGCCCCGTCAAAATAGCCCCGTCAAAATATAAAACTCATTTCATTTAATCAAATTTGAAATAAGTTATAGGTTAATATATCAACTCATATAAATATTTTTTTTATAAAGGTACATTGACGGGTATGTTTTGACGGGGCTATTTTGATGGGCCATCACATTAGTCACATTAGTGTTGTACTTTCCAAGTATTACTCAGGGGCTCATCTGAAGATATGTTTCTTTAGGAATTTGAGGTTTCAAAGTTGTTGCTTTGAGAAGTGAAAGAACATTGTTGCGATTTGCTGACAATTGGCTTATTATTTGCATGTTTAGGTACCTTGTAGTTACCAATTGTTACCAATTATAGCTGGTTGGGCCTGTCGTTCAGTGAATCCACTGCTTGCATTTACTTAGTGAGGTGCCACAAACCTCATTTTTGGAATTCTTAACCTATTTAATTCAATCACAAGACTATCACTATCATTTTTGAAGTCAACACTTCAAATTGAAAGGCTTTTCATAATAATTTTTCTGATGCTTTGAATTTGAATTTCAAAGAAAAGTCAGTGACACTGTTCTAATCAGATTTTTAATTATATTTTATTTTAAGTTTGGGGTTTTATAGGTATAATAGTTTATTTAAAGGCACATGTTTTATATTTTTCAGATGTTAATGTAAAGAGGCAGTGAAATGTTATGCCAAACAAGCTTCAACGGAGGGCTACTATGTAACGGGTTTCAAAGTGGTTGGCTTCCTTCTAACAACTGGTTGTTTTAGAATCCATGATTATTTATTTCCATTTTGATGGAGGTTCCTATTCCCACGCATCGTCTCTGTCGAGAAGCAAGAATATTTCTGGAAGTGTCGATTTTTGGTTGCATTTCCGAGACATTGATCGGTTTGTTGATCCTTGAGTTGCCACTTGAGAGATGACTCATCGCATCGCCATCTGCATCTTGTTGATATTTTCTTGTTGTTGCTGCTGTTGTTTTTCACAAATCTATTTGTTGTCTCACTTGCTAGGATTGAACCCTTGCTTGTTTGATCATGGCTGATCAGAAGTGCCTTTTTGCTCAAAGCCTTGACTGATTGAACAGCTTGTTTGATGTGAAATGAAAAATTATTTTGTTTTCCACAAAAATTGTGAATTAGTATTTTTGTTTCACTTTTTCAATTTCCTAGCCTCAATTCTATACATTCTACTGATGTATGATCGGTTTTTGTGACGACCCACGTTCACTGAACCAGCTGTGATGTTTTGATATGACATCGTTGTAGGACAGTTAGTGATTCCAAGATAGCAGCAAAGCATGATATCAATTTGTAACGAATTTTATTTAAAAATCAACGCTTTTCTGTTTTCAAATTTGTGATTAAGTTGAAAATTTTATTGAAGGATGGATTTGTTTTCGATTGTTTGTATTTAATTAACGTTTTTAGAGAACATATTTTTAATTCTTTTCCATTAATTCCCACGTGTCCTTAACAAGAAGTGAAAATGTATGTAACTCCTTTGTTTTCCAAACGATTGTTTCATACATCTGAATTGAATGATCAAATACTCCTCACTCAACTCATTCAGTTGGTGCTACAAAAATGCCATCTCTTGTGCCTTTCCAGTTTGATTAACAAATGGATGAATTTTTTGAGCTATTTAGTTTTCAGCCTGGGGATTGCATTTTGTAAAGTGCCGTTAGAAGTGAAGTTATGGATTTTTGATTCTACTGTGATAATAAAGCTGGCCATGCTGGATGGAGTTGTTATTTGGCTTCAAGATTATGAATAGTTTTAAATAAATTTATTTGGTTTGAAATTTAGCAAGACGAACACGGCATGTCCGTGCGCATAATAAAGTTTCCTGGCTCAACTTCGCGACATTTACGTTGCCATGCAACCTTTTTCGGGACGCATCGAGGATTTACGTTGTGATATTGGAAAGTTTTGCCTGCCGGTTTGCTTTCTGGGATCGAAGTTGAGGCCCTTGAAACATGAAGCAAGTGGGTCTAATCACAGCTGGGAGTCAGCCATGGAATTCTGATATCAGCGCAACTTGCGAAGGAAACTTTGCTTACTGCTCCTCCATGGCCATCTATGTTTATAAAGTATAGCCAACTATTTTATTTTTAGCAAATTAGTTTGTAAAATTGGTTCTACCTTTTATAAGCGCGATGCATTTCGCAAGGACTACATACTGGACTGCATTTTGAGCTGCCATAAAAGTCGAATTGTGTGCATTTCCTGGAATCAAAATAGGAAAGATTTACTTGCTTCAGCAGATTTCAAGCAAATCGTTGTGTGGAGCATATCTTCTAAATCGAAAATTTATGATAACCTTCTTTCTGATTGTTATTCTTCTGTTCGTTCCATATTTTGGAAAGTATGTGAGGACAGCTGCCTGGCATTTCTATGTGAAAAGGGTTAGTGGTCACCCAATTTTTTAACGAAAAAAAATGTCGACTCTAGTATTTCGCAACTCATTAATATCTTACAGAGGGTTTAATGGTTTGGAGGTGTGGAACAAATGATGAGATTAAATCATGGAAAGGTGCGAAGTCTTTTACATCTGATCCATGCATTGCCAGACATCATCTTCATGATTGTAAAGTAGCCATTGGCCACGTTAACGGAACCATCTCGTTGTTTGGAAATGGTTAGAAAATGTTGATATTTTCTAACTGTCAGTGAAAATATTTAATCCTTTAATGAAATAAATAAATTGAACTACTTAAATACCTCAACAGATAAAGTTCATAAGAACATTTTAGCACCAGATTTGACCAATGAGATTGAAGTCTGCAAGGTGAAGGAGTTGACCTGGGATAATCTGTCCTCAGAATATATTTTGGTTCTGACAAACAACAACATAATTCGTCTGATTGATGTCAGTGTTCCCTGTGTTCTCATGTTATTCAATTGGATGGGCTCCGACCAACTCTCTTGCTTGACTTGGGTGACGACTGCTCCAGGGATGTTTGTCACAACAGGTTCAACTGATTGACCTGCTTAGCAATTTGAAGTTATTTTTAATTTTTAAATCAATTATTGCCTGAATTTGAAATGGTTGAAAAATTAAAATTGTTTCTTTAGTAATTTTTATTTGTTTTGTCTATTTAATCTTGCTTATTCAATAATTAAATATCAAATTCCATAGAACACTTTGTGATTACCTATAAACAACTATTATAATATTACTTTATTTTTCATTATTACTTACTCTACTCCAGAAGCCCATTCTTCAAAGTTAACTCTTTGGAACGTGTCGCAAACGAGTCCCACTTTGACACTTCCTACTAAACTCAAGAATCTGACTTATTTCCACTCAGTCCTTTTTGTTGGAAGTGAAGATTTGGATGACAAGGAATCCAAGGACATTCATCCACAGAAAAAAAAGAACTCGGGAAATTCAGTGGAATTTCCTCCCGGAAAGATTCTATGTACCTTCTCAGATGGAGGGGTTGGATTGTACAATCTCAGAAAGAAGAAATGGAGTTTCTACAAGGAGATGGCAAGTCACTTTTGTTAATTTATTAAATCAGTTAACAACTGGCAGACTATTTTAAAGTTTTATTCAGCATAGTGCTACTCATCAAATTCAAGATTTCTTCAAATATCTTTCCTAGCAATAATATGTGTTTTAAAAAAATATTAATTATTGTTAATTTGATTTTGAAAGATTAATTTTCTTCAAGCATTTGCAGGAACTGATTTCAGTTCATTTAAGGGGGTTTCCAATTTAAATTTTAATGCAGGGTCACGTGGAAACAGTGTTTGACTGTGAGTTTCATCCTGAAAATCAAAATCTCTTTGCTTCAGGAGGCTTCGACGGCAATCTGAAGATTTGGGACATTTCTGAAATGTCGACGGTCGGGTTACAAGAACATTGCTAAACATTGCAATCACATTGCATTACTACTTGTATGCATGTAAATGCACATAGCTTTATTTTACAATTGGTTTGGAAACAATTTTATTTTTTTGTTTACTTTTTTAACTTGAATTTTGAAGCATAAAGTTAAGTTTTACTGCAATTACAGGTCAATTCAATGAACTTCTCAGGCATTGTTTATTCACTAGCATGGTCACCAGATGGTGAGAAAATGGCTGTAGCGACAGACAAGAATGGAGTGCAGGTGTGGGATTTGATCAAAAACTGCATCGAGTTCAAGTTTTACGAGGTTAGTTTTGCTTTGTTTTAGCCAATAATGCCAATAATTATTTAATTACACATTTTTATCCTTATTGCTTCTGATGTTTCAATGAAGATATTTTTATTGGAACATTTTAGATGCATTTTTAATTAGGTTTCAAAACACAGCATAATAATGGCAACTGTGCAGGTTGTAATGTTAATATATGACTAATAGATATTAACAATAATGTATGTTAATAACAAAGATGTTATTTAATTAAGCATACTGGGAAGATCTACAGAGTGACGTGGAATCGAAATGATCCATCAAAACTTGCGTCTTGCGGGGAGGATGGCAATCTGTAAATTCAGTTTTTAATAATTAAAAATGAAATGAAATCATTGAAATAACTAAAATATCTCAAGTGAAACAACAAATAAGTTAAAAAATATCCAGTGAATGGAAGCACGTTTTAATGTGTGAATGATAAATTTAATTGCATTTATTTATGAAGTTTGAAGTCATCATTTAGTTGCTAAATTTAGGTTTAATAGAGTTAAACATGCATTAACTGAACTTGGATAACTATTTATTTAAGGAGCCTGTAAACATTATAAGCTCATGATGAAGACTTTAATTAAAATTAATTAAAATTAACAACTCTAAGTTATCACTGTCTTTCAAGGGTGGTTCAAGACATAAAGTCGGGAAAAGTGAACTTCCACAAGCATCCTACTGGAGTTTATGGATGCGACTGGAATCCGAGTGAGGTGTAAGTTTTGCCACATTATTTATTCTGTTGCATTTGGTGCATTAATGTAATGCATTGCTGGATATTAACATAATAATAAGTTGGTAATTTAATTAGCAATACAATTAACATAATAATAATAAGTTGGTAATTTAACTAGCAATACAATTGCAACTGGATGTGGAGATGGTAGGGTGAGGTTGGTGAAAGTCAATCAGGAATCCATCAAGATTCTTCCAGGTATTTCATTCCAATGAGAGTTCTTTTTTTATTATTTTAATATTAGACTTTTATTGATTATCCATATTGTATTTTTATTTCTGTAGTATTTATTATCGTTATGATTATTATTATTATTATTTATCCTTTTAATAGATATTTATAATTTGTTTTAAATTAGGACATGAAATTCGTGTCTTTCAAGTGAAATGGTCACCCATTTACAGCTGGATTCTTGTGAGTGGTTCTGATGACTGGTATGTATTCAATTCATTGTATTCATTGTATTCAATGTATTCAATGTATTCATTGTATTCAATGCTCATGCATATGCATAACTGAGAGTTATTATTTATTAAACAATTATTATAATTTGGATATAATTATAAAATGTTGACATGCAATCTTAAGAATAAAAAATTTTAATCTATTGAATTTATTTATTTATTTTATCAAATGAGTGAGTGGAGGGCGGAAGCCTCTTACCTGCTCAATTAGTCACTAATTATTAGTCACTTATAATATATATATATATATATATGCATATTAACCAGCTATTTTCTAAAGCTTATACTTCTATTTGAAGAGTTTCCTCAAACTTGTTTCAATGATTTATTGCAGTAATTGATCACACATTTAACAGCTGCATTAAAGTTTGGGACACTTTGAAAGAGGAATGCCTTCACACATTGACGGGTCACAGTCGGCCGGTCAGGGGTCTCGTGTGGAGCCCCGAACTCCCCCACATTTTATTCTCGGGCAGCTGGGATTCCCTGATCCTCGTCTGGGATCTCAGTAAAGGACATTTCATCGATGCCGTTAGACATCACGGTGCCGACGTTTACGGTTAGAAAACTCTAACGTTGTTATTAATAACTTATTAGTTTTCATTATTATCTGAACCACTACAAAAATACTTAATCACCAAGACAACTTCAAAAAAGTCAATTTCATAAAAATTATATTTTTTATTCATCACAAATTGGTTCTCAGGTCTTGCATGTCACTGGAAGAGGCCTTTTCTTATTGCATCCTCATCGAGAGATTCAACAATTCGACTTACGAACATCTCAAAACTTGTTCTTTCCCTCCACGTCAAACTCCTGCTCGATCATCCATTCCATGACATCTGCAGCCACTCGTCAAGTTGTCTCCCGACTTTAACTCTTAGTTTATTCATTTCCTAATTTATTTATTTCTTAGTTTAACAGTTTTAATTAGTAATTAATTTAATTTGTTCAAGTAACGGACATTTTGAGGAAATGCAATTTAAAAAGTTTACATTTCAGTATAATTGTTTCGATTCAGCTCTGGCAAATATTATTAAGTAGAGTTTAATTTTAACACTAAATGTACAGAAGTAAAAGTTGACCAGTTTTTCTTTTATTTTTGCTAAAGTTTATGCTATTTCAGCCTAAAATATAGTTTCATGTTAATGTTATTTAACATCACCTAACTTCTAATTTAGTTATAATTATTTATACTTGTAGTTATTACGGAGATTCACTTTGAATTTTAGTATTTTGCATTTAATCATTTTAACTGAATAAAAAATGTCATTGCAACAACAACAACAGTTCCGATGCCAATGTCATCCTCGCCTTCTTCTGGTCTTTGTGGCAATTACTCGATGAACCTTTCCAAACTCTTTTCAAATGGAAAACTAACCCTAGAAGCATTCAGAGAGGTTTCCAGTTTTTTAGGGGTAAAAATGTTTTATTTGCAACTTTCTATGTTTCAATCTTTTATTTGCCAGTATTTTAGATTATTTAATTTATTAGGAAAGAATTTTTACAATCTTATGAGAATTGTTTTCATAAGCACGGCAAGAATCTGTTTAGCTATTAATTCAAACATGTAATACATATTGATCAATCAATCAATCATTTGAAAGAATTTTTACGATCTTATGAGAATTGTTTTCATAAGCATGGTAAGAATCTGTTTAGCTATTAATTCAAACATGTAATATATATTGATCAATCAATCAACCAATTAATAATTGAATTTCAGGGGGCATTTGGTCTCGAGAACCTATGGAACTTGGTTGACGTTCACTGTGGCAAGGACATCAGCATGCTCCCAGAAAGCTACAAAAGTGGAATTGTTCACCACAAACATCTCCTCAACTCTAAGATGGTAAATGTTCTTCTAAGTCGATGTAATGAATGAAGATTATCTTCATATTTCATCATTGCCATGTTAATAATACTGCCATTAACTTTTTTTAAAATATTTAAAATATTTTGTTATTTGAATGCAAATTCTATCTTAAGATTTATATATATGACTTTAAAAACTTTCAGTCTGAGGCAGTGGTCTTTGAAGGCGGTGGTAGCAGCCTCACGATGGGAAATTCAAGAAACTGGAGTGGATTTCGGTCGGAAAGACTCGTTCGAGCCGTCCAGATGGAAATGAATCTTGGAAACCTCGAAAAGTGCTGCGAGATCCTTGTCCACCTGCAGGAGGTTTGCTTAAAATGGTTTTAAAACTTTTTACAGCCATTTTTATTCGGATGCTTTTGACTTCGATTCCTGCAGTGGGATAAAGCTCTTGCAATTGCTCCAAGTGTATCTATGGAGTATTGGAGGTCACTCATGGAAAGGTTAGTTAGTTGTTTTAGTTATAACTTGTCTAAAATTTCTAATAAACTAATTAATAATAATTTTGAAAAATTTGTGCATTGCTAACAGTATTTTGTTTTTTACTTGAATTGCTGTTGAGTGGCATGTATATTATTCAGATATTCTTCTAAAATATTAATAATTTTGCTTGTTTTAACTTTTATTTAACTTCAACTTTATTTAACAACTGCTTCTTTCACCGCTGAGCCTGAGCCAACTCGCATGCCTGGTCTTTAGTTTTAACATTTATTTTCAAGCAAACTCAATTGATTAGCAAATATTAATATAATTATAAAAAATCAATATTTCCTAAATTGAAGGAAATGTCTCAACCTGAAGAAAGACGACACTGTGGATGAAGAGGGCCTCTTATATTTTGCTTCTTTGGGAAAAACTGAGGACATGACAGATCACTATCTGAGTTTTGGAAATTACCTGGAGGCAATGGTAGTGACTGCCAGTAACTGGTCAAAGATCAGCAACTCTGGGAAGGATTTCATGTCCAAATCTCACGATCAAGGAGATATTGCTCATGCACAGGATCTGAATGTTAAAATGTCAGTTTTGTTTGGTTTGCATTTAATTCGTTTGCTTGAAAATCTATTAACAAATGATCTCATTCATTAAACATCTCATTAGGAAGATGCAGAAAATAATGAATGAGACGGCGAATAAACATTTTTGTTCTGGCTCTCCAATCCTCGCAGCTTGTTGTCACATGGCCGTGGATGATGTCGAGGTGAGTGGCATGTAAATGAACTTTTGAATTGTTAACAAACAAATGCATTCAATTATCTAATTAACTTGAATTATTGAACTACAAGCAGAATTAAATGGGACGATTAAACGATTAAACTGCTCTGTCGGACAGGAAGCTAAAACTTCCCGATTGACAGTTTTTTTAGTTTTAGTTTTATATATTTGTTTATTTTATGTTTATTGTTTTATTTCAGTCGGCAATGTCGAAACTAATTCGAGGTGGTGAGTGGGAGCTAGCCATCATCACCGGAAAGACCTTGGGCAATGTTCAGAACCATGTCTCAGAGGCTGCCAAATGTTTGGCTAGGAAGTGTGAAAAGGAGAATTTAAGGTTTGAGATTTCTGCATTAAGGAGTTTTTTTAAGGGTTTGCTGTTAAGAATCTGGAATCAATCGATTGGTGATTGATCACTTGCATCATTCAACTCATCGGCAGTATTAATTTTATTTCTGTCATATTCATACAGATTAATATATAAACATATAGTCATATTTTGTTATGAAAGTTGGAAAAAATTACAAAATTATAACCATTTCTAATGTTCAATAAGAATTATTGTAAATAATGGTGAGAATTATTAATTTCTATTTCCGCTTATTTAATACCTTTTTATTTACTTGGTAATAACCATGCTACGTTAAACTTGTATTTTCCAAAAGAGACTTAGCGGTGGAAGTGGTAAAAAGGTTTGTGGTTGACAGAAAGGAACTTTTCCTCGGACAAATGTGCTGCAGGAACCCTTTCGATGGGGAAGCCAAAAATGACTTCCTTGTCAAGGTTGCCTTTTGTGGTGACAATTATGTGATCATCTTTTGAAATGATATTAATCCACGGTGTATTTATACAATAAAGTCACTCACTAATAAAGTTGCCTAATGAGTTCTCAATAGATTCAAATTAATTTTAGGCAGGTTTACCTTCATCCCATGAATCCAGAGAAAAGGCAAAAAATTTGGAAGAGAATCAGAAAGAGGGAAGTGATTTTGAAGTCGTATTTCATTACCTCCTGTCCGATGATTGGATGAGAGGATTGGAAATTGGTGTCGAGAAGGTCAAAGGTGATGGTTCAGACTGGAATTGAAGGAAATGTGTGCATGATTTTGATGACAAATGTAATTAATGTTTTCATAAATTAATTATATTCAGAAGAGATGTCAAACCCTGCGTTCAATCCTGTGAGAATTCAGAATTTGGTTCAAATTATGTCTTCAATGCACAAGGATAAACTAACCAAATGTCCCGAGTAAGTATTGAATATGTCAGTAAATTTGATGAAAAAATCTTTCTCAGTGAAAACATTGAATCAGACTGAAGAACAAGATTGTGGTCTTGTCTGCATACATTGGCGTCCTGCTGGCCATAAAAAGGGGATACAATTCCATAGTTCCGTATCTGTTCCAATGTGCCCTGTCAGTTGTCACTGGATGATTTTTTATTTCTTAAACCTTAGCAATTATTGTTATTACTGATAACTAATTAATTTATTTAATAATTTGTCTTCCAGTTACAACACAAAATGAAGTTAAATTGTAGCCATAACATTTATTGACTGACTAATAAATAATTAATAATTGTATACATACTTTTTCATCTTATTAATAGATTGATGGCTTCGAAGCATGCGCTCAACACTGGCATCAACATGGATACTGTATCCAAAGAATTGGATGCATGGGTTTTGAATATGAAGTTGGTTTGAGTGTGATGTTCTTAGTTGAACTAGTTGAGATGCAAAAAAATTATAAAATAACTAACAATCATTAATTGGATATTTAAAATATGATAGTTATCATTAACAACAGAAGACCTATAATGAGATAAAATTACAGGTAAATACCTTTAAATGTCTATTCTTGACTTGAGGACATTTTATGGTATCATTTATTTAAAATTAGTAGTAAGACCATTTCTGCATGCATAGAATGAAGAAGATTCATTTTAGATTTAATTATTAATTAACTCTAAATCCCCACCATTAATAATAAATAATTAATAATAGTTCACTTGTATGGTGCCTTAAGCCTCATTACCTTTTAGACATCGATTAACGGGGTACGATTATATTAACAATAATAAATGCAATAATAATGGTTATTAAATATAAATATTTTTCCCATTTGTTAAGTTCTGGGACTATAACTGACGACTTGGAAAAATTGCTGCAAAGGGCAGAAAAAATGAACGATTCTTACGAGATAATTGAGAAAGGCCCCGATGTTGTTGTGAGTTCAGCAATGCCAATGCATAACACCAGTTCAGCAGTTTCACTCTTCACAAAGCAAGCCATACAGGTGTATGAAATAGTGCAACATATTTTTGACACGAAGCATGCCATTCTTTCAAACAACCAGCCTTTTGTAACAAAAACCCAATTAATAATTCTCAACTATTAATTTTTAATTAGTAACTAATTTTAAGAATCACCTTGTTAATCATTTTTATAAAGAATTTAGATTTATTTTGTAAGAGTTAATTTATTTCATAATACTAATTAAACTTTGTTAGGGTCAGAGTTACATCTTAGAGGGTGGATGTTGGTCAATATCCATCAATGAAGCCTTAATGTGGGCCAAAGTCAACAATTTGTCTCCTTTCTGCTCAGGAGAACAAATAAACCCATTCTGAATTGTTAAACGGTTTCAAGATAAACTCTACAATTCTCTCTCACTTCTGAATGTTCGCATTTATTCAATTGAATCTATTCCATCTATTTTGAAATTGTTTTGTCCAGAATTAGAATGTTTGCTTAATGTGTCTGTGTCCTAGTAAAGAATGTTCAATTAGTGTTTTGTTGATGTATTACTTTTTTCTACTATCTGGTATGTTTGGTGTTGTGCACATAGACAAGAATTTGCATTAATTCGTTGTTGGAAGCTTAGAGACCTGGACGTTGGTCATGAAGAAATAAGTTGTAATGGACTGACATTAAAGCCATATAATTGTCAGAGGAACTTCTATTGCAAAGGATGTTTGCTTGCGCTAGCGTTGCGTTAGAGTTCAAATTATGGTCACTTCGGCCAGGCCGCCTGCAGACATTTCATGGGCGCAGCAGCCTGTGTTATGTCAAATTTTCTATCGGGAAAGTAAAATAACCGCGATTGTAAGATTTTAATTTTCTGAAACCCGGGGATAGTAGTGGGCATTTAACCTCCTCCCCTAGCGATTGATACCACGGCCTCACCAAGTGAGTCAAAGGTGATGAGTTGGTAACTACGACTATTTCATAATAAACTAAATAAAAATAGTAAGAATTGTAAATTCAGACTATTGTTCAGCGTAAATTCCCGCTAAATTGTTTCTGTTAATCGAGGAAAGGCAGACAAAATTCGACTGATTCATAAACCTGGGATGATACATCTTCATCGCAATACCTGACATTTCCAAACTTTTGAAAATTGTTTCGCTTTTTCAAATATTTTGATCTAAATAGATGCAAATACATTAATTGTAATATCGGAGATAAAAAAAATTTAGTTTCTTTATCTTGATTTAATAAAGTTAGCGCATTAAAATGTAAAGGTGACAAATCAAATTTAGATTTATTACAAGTAATTATTCAAAACAATAATAACTAAATATATTTAGATATATTATAAGAACTGGGTGTCAACTAAATCACAGTTGCAATTGCCCGGTAACCTGCGCAGAAAGACCGGGTAGGCCCAATTTCGGAATTGCTTTGAAATAGCAGCCAGTCCTGAGAAGATTTTTAAAACGATCTCTCCCATGGATACGACAGGGCTAAGGACTCAATCCAATGTCGATTGCTTCAACTATCATCGCATCTTCACAGGTAAGAATAGTCACCACTATTTGGGGGGAAAACTTACGTTTACTCTTTAAAGTATTTTATTATTTTTAATCCACACTGCTTTGATTGAATTTGGGCTCATTATCCTTCGTTCAATTTTATAAACAAGCATAGATTTGTCTATTTTTGCCTTTGAAGTGTTATAATGTTTAATATATATTCATGATTTGTGCGTTGTTACCCTACAGAGTGCAACATGAATTAACAAATATGACTGAGCATCCTTATTTAATTATAATCGTCACGTTGAAAATATAAAAGTACCAAAACAAATTTAGATTGATTATAAATAATCGTCTAAAACTCACTTGATAGTAACTGAATCACAATTACAATTGCTTGAAACCGAAACTGAAACATCGGGTAATAAACACAATTTCGGGAATGCGTTGAAATAGCCATTAGGCGTGGGACAGGGTATTTAAAGCGCGATCTTTTCATTGCAACGCTATGTTTGGGGACTCAAGCAAAGTGTGTTGCTTAAACTAATGTTTTTTTGTTGTTTTTGTTGATAGCTGTCATCGCGTCTCCTCAGGTAAGCCCAGAATGTTCAGTGTTTATAATTAACTTAAAAAACTTTTTCGCATTAACGCATCTAATGTTTTCTTGACTGTAAAAATTGGTTTTTTAATTGAAATAATGCTGTAATATCAATACATTAATAATAGAAATAATAAACTAAGAAATAAATCTTATAGCTTTATTATAGTCAATTTATAACCTTTTTAATTAAATCTACCTTTTATAACTTTTTTACTTAAAACCAACACTGCTATCATAATAATTGGTAGAATAAAACCATTATTTAAAGGATTCTCTCTGTAACAATTTCAACTGCTCCAAAATGAATCAAGATTGGCACTCTTCAAAAGAATTCAACAAAAAGGTCATGGATTACCATGACAAATTTGCAAGGCAGCCTTACGATGCTGAGGCAAGGACTAAACTTGAATTATTAAAGGTAATGACCTCTTTAGGAGTTAAAAGTTTATATTTAATTTTTAAGTATAAATTATGATTTAACAACAGGAAGAAATCAGGCAACAAATGGATGCTCAGGGATTGTTCAAATGCATGGGTTTCAGCCACAAGGGAAGTACTTATGAGGGAGTGAAGATCATCAAATCTGATGCTGATTGTCTAGAGTTTGATCTGGACTTCATTGTCAAGGGTGGGGAATTCTTGGTTGCAAGTGCATCAGAAAATGGTTGGCATGAACTACTGGTGAAACAAGAAAAGGTTCATGATTTGCTGATATTAAGGAAAGCCCAAGTTAGTGGAAAAATATCACCAGAGAAGATTATGAGACTGTTTCACGGATCTCTAGCAAAGTGTGAATTCATCACAAAACATAATGTGAAGCTGAGATACCACCGACCTGCCATACAATTGGACGTTCACTACCTAAATGGAGACACCCTATGGTTCCAAGTTGATTTGGCACCAGCATTCTATTTAGAGGGATCCCATCGTGCTGACACAATCCAACCCAATGAGAGATTCACTGACTGTTACATTGCAAAATTACCAAAAGACAAATTTCTCCACTGGGATATGTGGTACAGATCATATTCAAGTGATGAAAAAAGAATCATGGACAAAGCATCAGGCCAGAGAAAGGTTGTGCTGAGGACATTGAAAGTGAGTTTCATATATTTCAAAATAACTTTGAGTTTCATGTATTTGTAAATAACTAAGTAAGCAACTCCAAAAATTGTTCATTCAAAGGCAATGAGAGGTCAGTCCCCACAATTTGCAGGTTTGCAAAGTTATTTACTGAAAATGTGTCTCATTGAAGTCATGGACCAATACACGGCAAACGACGATTGGACAACTGACAAGACAGGAAAAAGGCTCATCGACGTGATGAATTGCATTTGCAATTGTTTGGAGGCTGGAATAATACCATGTCGTTTCAAAGATCCAACTTTTCTCAAGTTGAATGAAGACACAAGAATCAACTTAAGAAATCTGATATGGAGACTCATCACAAATGAGAAAAGAATGAATGAATTCTTAGAGAAGAATTAGAACCTGGCAATTTCATTATTAAGATTATTATGTTTTAAGGCTTCTTTACACATTGAGTTTTTAGCTCACCTTAATAAAAGATATTTGAAAGAAAACATCAAGTTTCATACAGGCTTTACAATGCTATATCGTTTTAAACTTGGGCTTATTATTTTTCAATTCGTTTTATAAGCCAGCACAGATATGTCAACTTTTGAAGCTTTTTATTTATGTACATGATTTGTGCATTGTTATCCTTCGGAATTAAGAAATATAACTGGTCAAAGTTTTAGTTTTGCGAATAACTTGGTGCTTGTCCGTAAGCATTGCTTCTTAGTTGTCGGAGATAATCAAGAGACTTGGGGAGAATAGGGCGCACTGTGTTCAATTCCAGGAGTGTCAGATAATTCAGCTAAAAGCATGCAAACGTTCAATTTATCAGTTATCACAAATCCTTAGCAATACAAATGAGAAATGACTACATATGCAATTTTCAATGCATTAAAAAATAATTCAGTTTCTCAGTTCTCGTGAAAACAATCCTAAAAAACCAGAACATTTTGATTGCATTGTTGTTCTGTTGCCAAAATCATCCCACTCCTGCAGAAATCATAGATATTTGCCAATACAAATTTTATAGAAAAACTTTACTTTAGCCTGAGTAGCCTCGCTCCTGATGAATAAGTCAATACTGCTCCTCAATTTTGCAATCCTAAGATCCCAGATATCTTTGAGCAAAGTCCGAACTTCATCTGCATGTGGAATACTCTCAGGAGCACTACAAGCAAATAATATAAAATAAAGATTGAATCTTTTGCTGGCTGTAAGAAGTTGTTCAATGTAGAATGGCCCTTACTATTTGAGGAGTAGTTGTGAAAGTTCCATGTAATGTTTCGATGGCATCAAAGTAAAAAACTTTGAATCAATCTCCTCCTGCTTTTTCTGTTGCAAAACGCCTAAAAGACGAATATGAAATTCGAATAAACCCTTCAAAAAGTTGAATTTTTGTTTGTGACTAACCAATGTCCATCCACTTTGGAGGTATAATCCTACATTTCTGTCTCTGTTTCAGCATTATTGCAACCCAAAGGGGTACTTCAACCGTCAGACCAGAATTAAATGGTCCAATGTCTCCCTTAAAAATGACAACAAAATATAACTTATACAGTTGTCTAAAATATCAGTTTAAGATTCTAGAGTAATGGAATGCTAAAATAATTCAAAATAAATCTATGGACGTATTTCCTTAATATTCAAATTTTATCGCGAGCCACAAAATCGCTCGTCCGAATGTTAACATTTGCATTGGCATAAGGCAATGACTGCAAAGACAAAGAATAGAGTTTACCCCAATTAAGTATATTTTATCCATTGAAAAATTAGACACAACAGTCACTATCTCTTTCTCCGCCAAAAACTCTATTTCGGTGGTATCCATCGCAACTAATAATAATCAACAAACTTCCAGGCTGGATAGGTATATTCTACCGAAGATATCACTGAAATTACCGCCAACAACAACATCTTGCATTAATAGACGATAGTTTAATCTTAATTTTAAATTATAAATAAATAGCTAGATATATGACGACACATTTTATAGCAATTTAAAAAATATGATTATATTTAATAATTATATAAAATAAAATAATAGAAAAATAATATAAAATATTATAAAATACACATAAATATAAATTAATAATAAAATTTAATTAAAATTTAAAAAAATGTATTATTTAAATATTGGTTGAATTTGTTTACTTTTAGTTTTTGCATGCTTCGTACAAGTTAACTTTTTATATATCGTTACCATATCGCCCTCCTCGGAGTACAAATCATTGAATATTTATTATTACAAGAAGATTGTCTGACATGGTAAGAACATTCATTTAATTTTAGGTGAAGAAATCGTGCGGATTTTAGCCAGATGCGAATCACGAGTTGTGAGGCCGTTATAGTAACTTCAAATCCTCTTGGAAAACTGATCAAGAGCTATGTTTCAAAATTTGAATTTAAGAAACTCAAATCGTTGAGTTATAATAATGTGATGTTAATCGGAGAACAATTTCATCGTAGAAACATTTTTTATTAATATCCATATAAAACATAAACAAAACACGCAAAATATAATCCATGTAAGTATAAACAATTTGGAAATATGTTCTTGCCGTCATCAAAATTAATGGATGTTATTTTTCATTAATAATTATTGGTTTGCTAAAGTATAATATTGTTTATTAGCAGTTGAAAACTTTATTTCACATAATGTACATGTAATTAACTGTTGATAATTGTATTAATGTTATGTTTTAATTATAGGCTTGGTGTTTGGCAACTCTAGCTTAGTTAGCCACAAAATTTCTGAATCTTTATTGTTTTTCAGCCAAGTAGAAAAAAGAAATTTATTGACAAAAAACATGCTGTGACATTTCATTTAGTTCACAGAAGTCAGCAAGATCCCGAGTCTGCCAATAATGAGGCACCTCAAGGGGTTCTTGTGGTAAGCACCAATTCATTCCATTTTAAATTCACGTTACTTTTCTAGTCATATTATAAGTTTAATAAAGATTGTTATTTAAGGCATTTTGATGTCTGTATGTGGCTCTTTTAAAACATTTAGCTTAAGTTTCAAAAATTCTGTGTCAGCCTTCTTCAAGAAAAGAAGAACAGCTAAAATATGGAATCGAGTTTGATGATGACTACAATTACCTCCAACATCTGAGGGATGTAAATGAACTCTACAATGTCGAAGCAGACGTCTTCAGAGTTGGAATGTCTTCTTCTGAAGCTCTTTTAAAAGCCGATCCTGCCAAAAAGGTTGTAATTTAACATAACCATTTTAGTTTGCATCATTACATGCAATTGCTATCTAAGTCATCTAATCATACAATTGGTTTTATTTAATAATGACGAGAAATTTTAAATTCTTGATGTTTGTAAAATTTTCAGACTAGAAATAAAATGTAATAACTGATTTAGTTGAGCCAAACACGTATTAATTATTTATGATATTTTATTTATAACCCTTAAATGATTTCTATTGATAGTCATCCCTCATTCTTCCTTCCAATGTTTTTGCCTCTCCTGTTGAAACCACTGTTGGTGTTTTAAATAGAGCTGCAAGTTCAAGTAAGCAAATTTTCAAGACTGAAACATAACAATAAATTCTCTGCTTTCAAATTTCAGTTATAATTTGTAAATAATTATGGATTGAATTGAAGTTATTAAAATTGACTATTTGATTGAAACATCCTAATCGACAATGTGAAATGTGGTTCAGATCCTGAAGAAATTGATGCTGAAATCACAGCAGCATTGGAGGGAGAGGAGATGGATGATGATGATGGCAATTTTGAAGATGATTTCATTGTTCAGCTGAATGGGGGGTGAGTACCTATGCAAATTAAATAGCAAATTAAAAAATATCTTTATTACTTTGCTTTATCATTGATTTATAAATTCTGCAGAACAAGCAAAGATGAAGGAGGTGACATTGATGAATGTATGGGTTCAGATGATATGGGAGACATGGATGATTTTGAAGAGGATGAAGAGGGGGAGGTGAGTAAAGGTGGAAAGAAGGTGACATTCAGGATTGGATCCATCCACATTCCAGAAGCAAGGAAAGGTACACATCTGGAGGCCATTGATGACAAATTTGCAGAGGTAAATAAGTAATTATGTCATTAAGCTAGTTTTTGTTTTACATTTCTTTTTTTAGGTTGGTTTTGTATACCAAATTGGGAATTCTGAAATTAAATTGTGGATATATTTACTTCTTGTTCTTGTGGTAGATGTACGAAAAATTCAAAAACAACGAAGATTGTGATGAAGCTGAGGATGATGAATACATGGATTCCGATGATGGACTTGATGATGATGTCTCCAAGCATCTCACAAATCAATTCACTGAGATGACAACAGAAGATCTGTGAGTTCAATTTGCTTTCAAGTTGTCATGCATTATAGTTATACATTACACACAATTAAAACGATTACATTAAATTAAAGGTTGATCACCTTCCTTAATTACATTATAGGAACTTTGATCCACAAATCGATGAAGACTTGAAAAACAAGATCATTGAATGTGTTGCTGAGGATGACAGCGAAGATGAAATGGTGAAAATCAAGGTTGAAGTCCCTGTAAAACACTGGGACTGTGAGAGTATTTTGAGTGAGTGGTCGCTCTCTGTGAGATGTGGAGCACAAGCTAATTTATTAAACATTATTTTCAGGTTTGCGTTCTAACACTTCACATCTACCAAAAACAGTCCATTTACCCAAAGTATGTTTTTTCACTGACTTTGTTCACTTATTCAGTCCAAGAATGCAATATTTCATTTTAGAAGCCAACAAGAATTGTAACTTTTGCCGAACCAGTAGTTGAAAATGGACCTGAAATGCAGAAAGTAAGCAATGAAAAGAAAGATGATGATGAAGAAGAAGATGATGGAAAGAAGACTCACTCGAAACCGCTCGTCATTCCAAGGAGCAAAAACGAAAGCAAGGATGAAAAGAAAGCCAGGAAAAATGCAATAAAAGAGGATAAGAGGGTAAGAATCGAGAGATTAATTTTTACGTTAACAAAGTTCGTTGCATGATTTCACAAATTTGCCATGTCAACAGGTGAGGAGACTAGAGAAGAGTCAAAAGAAATCTTTCTTCGCACACGAGAAGGAACGAATGGCCAAGCAGATGATTCATCAGGCAGACAATTTTCAGGGATCCTCTATCCTACCTTAACGATATTTTGTACAAAATTTAATAAAAGTCTTTGGCTTCTATAGAAATATATTTTTCTGAGTTAAGAGCTCAGCACATAGATCATTTTTAAATATTTGTTGCAAATGGTAAAAAAATGATAAGTGTCTGAGCTTATGAATCGTTAAACTGTCCTTCAACAATTCTAAAACTTGATAATTTTTTTGATGATTTGGAAGGGGGAGGATTGTATTTGCCCAAATGAGATTGGATCCTTGAGGACATTCCTAAGAATCAAAATTTCCAACAATTGGTCAATTTGTAGAACTTAAGAAAATGTTCTGGGGATTAACCTTTGGTTCCCCTTGTTTGTGAGCTGAGTGATATAATCTCCCGTGGGCAAGTGATAGAGCTCGGATTGCATCTTGCTCCGTGGTTATGTGCTTCACTTGCTTGTGCTTGTTGGAGTGGTTGTTGAAATTGCAAACTTACTGCTGTTGTAGAATCAAAGCAGTTCTCATTGTCCCAATCATCTTGCACAGGTGTCATCAGTTTTAGTTTATTATGAATCACACTTTCATGTACTTCCACATCGTCAGTTAAAGCCTCCATGCTGTCCGAAGATGCATGACTTGTGTCAAGTTCATCCAGGTCACCGAGTCTGATAGTAGCATGGAAATCTGTCATTCTGGCACAGCATATTTCAAATATGGGCAAAACGTATGTGGTAATATCCGGTTAGTTTACTACTATTAGTTAATCGCACAAGCAAAACAATTTGCAAAAGAAGTTCAATCGGTTGTAGCTAATTAACTAATTATTTCTAATTATGTCCAAAGCTTACTCATGTTCTTTGGGAAAGCTCATCTCACTCGCATCTGTGGTTTTCTCCTTCAAAATTATAATTTTTACTTCATATTATGATAATGATATTCATCAAAAGAAATTTAAATTTAAAGACTTAAACAGAAATCATGGATAATTCTCACATGATTTTCTCCTAAAAATAATTTCCATCCATCGGATCTTAAAATTGCAGTCGACACTTTTGTGGGCCAACTCCTCGGATTAACTTGAAAACTGTTCTGTAGAAATGACCTTATTAAATTTATGTCTAATAAAATATGGATAATGGATATGGTTATTAAAAGTCTCAACCAAATATGGCTATTGGTTGATAGCATAGACCCCTCAAATATTTTTAATGCCTAAGAAATCAAAAATTGCCTTTAAATGGTCTCTTATAACGAAAGGAAATAAACAAAAGCAAAATAATAAGGTCGCATAGAATTGAACATTTTTAATAAAAGCCTCATCAGACATTATTTGATAACAAAGCCAAACCTTAAACATGTCCAAATATTCAATAGCATCTAAATTCTGTAGAACATCAGGGACTTCAAAAAATTCGTTATGGGACAAATCACAAATCCTCAGCAGGCTTAAACATTTAAATGATTCTGGAAGCTTCACTAGCTGAAATGAAATAATATCAATAATCAATCAATAAAACACATGAACCAGCAAAAAGGAATTTCGCAACGGACTTTATTGTGGTGGAGAAAAAGTTTTTCAAGAGCACCAAGAAGTCCAAACTGGTCGGGAAGACATTGAATGATGTTGTGAGAAACATCTAAATAACTCAAGTTTTTCAGCTTGCTAATACTAGCTGGCAAGCTGCACAAATCATTAAATCCTGCAAAACAAAACAGTTAACATAATTTTTAAGTAATCAATAATTAATAAAGATCAATAACAAATAAAGTACCCACCCAAATCCAACCACTTAAGCTGTTCCAGTCGATCGAGACTTTCGGGTAATTGCCTCAGTCCAACACCACAGCAGTCCAAACGTTCAAGTAAAATAAGGGCCAGCAAGGAGTTATCCCAGATTTTCATAGAGTTGAATGTCCAATGTAATCTTCTAATGTTGCCTAATTCAAGGACTCTCAACTTGCAAAATGAATCGAAACCACGGGGTTCATTCATCTTCAATACGTTCTTGGTCAGTCCCAAAAATTCCAACCGAGTTGATTCCATGATTTCCTTCGTGTTCATGTGATTTATCATGTTTTCAGTCAAATTTAAATGTTTTATATTTGGTAAAGAAATCAACCAGATTGGCACTTCAGCTAAAAAATTGTGGGAAAAATCACATTCAATAAGATTGCAACAGCTTCTCAAAACATCAGGAATCACTTTTAATAAATTATTTCTGACATTCAAAATCCTTAAATTTCTTGAAAGAGGAATTCTGTCAGGTAAGCATTTGAGTGAATTATAAGAAACATCCAGAACATTAAGTTTCTGCAGGAAACCCAAATTGCTTGGAAGTTGAGAAAGATTATTCTTTGACAATTTTAAAAGCTCCAAATCAGTGAGTCTCCCAATGCTAGAAGGAACTTTTCTAATTTGATTGAAGTTGCAATTCAAATGTTTCAGATTAATAAGATAACCTATTTCAAATGGCAACTCCAAAATATTGTTGAATGAGAGGTTTAGGCTGTTCAGGAAATATAATCCTGTTATTGCAAGGGGAAACTCAAATAATGTGCCATGAGTAATTGAGAGGTCTTTCAAAGTTGTAAAATCCAGCTTAAAATGAAATGGTGTGGAAAAAATTTGATGAATTGGAAATGAGGCTTCCCCACAATCCCTAGTATTGCAAAGAACTTCATTCGCCGCATTTACGAAATCGTTGTTTTCTTTTGCATTCATGTTATTGTCGCTAAAGTAAACCAGTTCTTCACTCGGTTAATTTGCATCTACTGACTTATATGTCGCCGAACTTCTTTCTACAACCGCACTAGCACTCGTACTCGAAAACCACTGCAATACTCTTTCACTTTTTGGCGGGAGATTAAAGTTAAACAAAATCATTTCAATAAAGCGTGTCAGCTTTAATATTTCTTTTTAATACGTCATTATTATTATTATTATTACCATTATTATTATTATTGTTATTATTATTACGCAATAAATTTTGACTGCTTAAAAAAGAAATTGGCGTCCACTGTCCGACATTATCCATAACACTTTACATCAGATCTACAATTTATTTTATTTATCACTTGCCTAGCTAAATAATTGAATCAACACAAAAAATCCTTGATTAACTCAGAATCATAAACAAAGCTTTGAGTATGGAATTGCATTGTAATAGTATTGTCTCCTGAATTCCTCACAAACATTTAATGTCTTTTCAATTATTAGAGTTTTAATTAATGCTTACAGATAACAAAACTACAAATTAGATTCAACATTTTAATATAAAAAAAACAATGTTTTAAACAGAAGAAATATTATATTTTAAAAGCTTATAATAGTAATTTAATAGAATATCAATTGATTATAAATCAAACATCCTGAACATGTAATCTAAATAATAGTAAAATGATACACCAATATCTACAAGATATGCATGATCAATAAATCTCCAATGTGAAAACTCCCAAGCCTGTAATTGATAACAGGTAATTAAATAAAAGCAAGCAATGTCATATTTATTTAGAGTTTATGGCTCTGCATATTTAAAGTAATATGTTTTTATTTATGGCACTATGATACATCCTTAAACCCCAAAAAACACTTCATTCTCTTTTCATTTGAAATGAATCTGTGGATCTTGTTTTTTAGATTTGTTCTGGCCTCGTCACTCAGCTTGAGTAGATTCAAATGCTTGTTGAAATAATTGAGCAATTCACCCTTATTTAAACATTCATGCATGTAACGCAAGACATCAATGAGTCACTGCCCAGTCTTATCATCTTTCCATTCTGAATCACTTGGAAATTTATCCATCACATGGAAAAGGACCATCTTTAAATGGTAGCTTTGCAACCCTGAAAGTTGAGCTGAACGACCTCTCATTGCCTTTGAAGAAATAACATTCACAATGAAATAGAAATATAAATTTAAAAAATGTATATGAAACTCACTTTCAATGTCCTCAACACAACCTTTCTCTGGCCTGATGCTTTGTCCATGATTCTTTTTTCATTAGTTGAATATGATCTGTACCACATATTTTTAAGAGAAACATCATCAGGTGATTTTGCAACATAACAATCAGAGAATCTCTCAGTGGGATTGGTTCCTTCCAAATAGAAAGCCGGAGCCAAATCAACTTGGAACCACAGATTGTTAGTGTTTTGATGGTGCACATCCAATTGCACAGCAGGTCCGTGATATCTTAGCTTCACGTTATATTTTGTGATAAATTCACACTTTGTCAATGATCCATATAACAATTGCATAACCCTATCTGGTGGTATTTTTCCATCAACCTGAGCCTTATCCAATATTGGCAAATTGTGAGGTTTGTCCTGTTTCACTTGTAGTTCATGCCAACCATTTTCTGATGAATCTGCAACCAAAAATTCTCCACCCCTGACAATGAAGTCCAGATCAAACTCTGGACAATCAGCATCAGATTTGATGATCTTCACTCCCTCATAAGTACTTCCCTTGTAGCTGAAACCCATACATTTGAACAATCCCTGTGAATCCATTTGTTGTCTGATTTCTTCTGTTGTTAAATCATAATTTATACTTAAAAATTAAATATAAACTTTTAACTCTAAAAGAGATCTTTACCTTTAATAATTCAAGTTTAGCCTTTGGCTCAGCAACATTGGGCTGCCTTGCAAATTTGTTGTGGTAGTCTACAATCTTTTGGTTGAATTCTTTTGAAGAGTGCCATTCTTGATTCATTTCGAAGCAGTTGACAGTGAATACAATGCCAAGAGAACCTTTTAAGTAATAATTGTAATCTGTCTATTATTCTAAGAACCTTGTTATTTTGAGAAATAAAGTCTCCATATGCAATATATAAAAAGTATATATTAACATTAAAAAAGAAAAAATATCTTAATATTTCTCTGACTGCTGCCTGTCTGATCACTAATTTTTAGTAATAAAATGTAATGGGTGAAATTACCATGCGTAATGTTACCTCTAAGCGTCAACGATAGAGCCACGTCACCTAGGAGTAACAGAAATACAGGAATTTCCAGTACTTTCGCTACCCTATCACAAGTTGTGATTCACAACAGGTAATTCAGCTAAAGTTTTATGCGTTAGTTCACTTTGAACTTTTGATTATTCTGTCTTCAAATAATTTCTGCCTAAACTTTTTTAAACACATTTAGAAAGTGTTTGTAATTCATCATTGAAATGTAATAACAATATTTATCATCCACTAAAATAAATGGTTAATTAATAACACCAATTAACAAGATAAAATTCCTATGAAGCACTCCCCACTTTAATAAACACCACCATACTTCACTACACAATGGTCATAATTAGCAGTCATCATAAAACCATAAATAATACGATGTTAAGATTATTATTACAAGAACTAACATGATGTTGTTACTGTTATAGATTATTAATTTGAATTATCGTCTGTTTTAAGATATAAAACCTACGGTAAATTGTATAAATATAGTTAGATGTTAAAATGATGAGTTTTCAGCATTAAATGTTACACTTTCAAAAAAAAAGCAATCATTCAATTTCGTGTGATTTATGTATCATGCAGCCAAAAACTACTTATTCGCATTTTTTATGCATGTCTGCCCCTATCAATTTTACTTTGATATTTTTCTAAACCCCATAATTAACAAAAAATAATAACTACATACTTTATTTGATTAAAATACAGCTCCAATAAGGAAAGCTTTTATCAATAATTAATAGTTATTATAAGTTTTGATAGCTTTGCTTTCCCTGTGTCTTTAGTGTGAAAAACAATTCACTAATAATCTACCAGTACTGATTTAACATATGAAGAATTTATTTTTGTTTTACTTAACATTTGTTTGACTAAGTAATGAAATCAACACTAAGGTCATTGATTCACTCAGGTTCATAAATTATGCTTTCAGTATTGTATCCTGAATTCCTCCCAAACAAGATTGGATGCCTTGTCAGTTATAAAAGCTTTCATTAACGCTTAGAGATAAGAAAACTCATAACTTAGAGATAAGAAAACTTCAAATCACAATCATCATTTTAATATAAAATTAACATTGTTTTAAAAAGTAGAAATATTATATTTTAGAAGCAAAAATAATAAATTAATGGAATATTCATTTATGAAAAATCAAATATCTTGAATATGTAATTTAAATAATAGCAAACTGATACACCAACATCCACAAGATATGCATGATCAATAAATCTCCAATGTGAAAACTCCCAAGCCTGTAATTGATAACAGGTAATTAAATAAAAGCAAGCAATGTCATATTTATTTAGAATTTATGGCTCTGCATATTTAAAGTAATACGTTTTTATTTATGGCACTATGATACTTCTTGGAACCCCAAAAAGCAATTCATTTTTTTCTCATTTGTAATGAGTCTGTAGATCTGGTTTTTTACATTTGTTCTGGCCTCATCACTCAACTTGAGTAGATTCAAATATCTGTTGAAATAATTGGGCAATCTACCCTTATCCAAACATTCATGCATGTAAAGCAAGACATCAATGAGTCGCTGCCCAGTCTTATCATCTTTCCATTCTGAATCACTTGGAAATTTATCCATCACATGAAAAAGGACCATCTTTAAATGGTAGCTTTGCAACCCCGAAAGTTGAGCTGAACGACCTCTCATTGCCTTTAAAGAAAAAATATTCACAATGAAATAGAAATATAAATAAAAAAATATATTTGAAACTCAGTTTCAATGTCCTCAATACAACCTTTCTCTGGCCTGATGCTTTGTCCATGATTCTTTTTTCATTAGTTGAATATGATCTGTACCACATATTTTTAAGAGAAACATCATCAGGTGATTTTGCAACATAACAATCAGAGAATCTCTCAGTGGGATTGGTTCCTTCCAAATAGAAAGCCAGAGCCAAATCAACTTGGAACCACAGATTGTTAGTGTTTTGGTGGTGCACATCCAATTGCACAGTAGGTCCGTGATATCTTAGCTTCACGTTATATTTTGTTATGAATTCACACTTTGTCAATGATCCATAAAACAATTGCATAACCCTATCTGGTGGTATTTTTCCATCAACCTGAGCCTTATCCAATATTGGCAAATTGTGAGGTTTGTCCTGTTTCACTTGTAGTTCATGCCAACCATACTTTATTTGATTAAAATACAGCTCCAATAAGGAAAGCTTTCAACATCAATAATTAATAGTTATTATAAGTTTTGATAGCTTTGCTTTCCCTATGTCTTTAGTGTGAAAAAAAATATTCTACCAGTACTGATTTAACATATGAAGAATTTATTTTCTTTTTAGTTAACATTTGTTTGACTAAGTAATGAAATCAACATGCAAGGTCATTGATTCACTCAGGTTCATAAATTATGCTTTCAGTATTGTATCCTGAATTCCTCCCAAACAAGATTGGATGCCTTGTCAGTTATAAGAGCTTTCATTAACGCTTAGAGATAAGAAAACTCATAACTTAGAGATAAGAAAACTTCAAATCACAATCATCATTTTAATATAAAATTACCATTTTAAACAGAAGAAATATTATATTTTAAAAGCTTATAGTAGTAATTTATTAGAATATCAATTGATCATAAATCAAATATCCTGAACATGTAATCTAAATAATAGTAAAATGATACACCAACATCTACAAGATATGCATGATCAATAAATCTCCAATGTGAAAACTCCCAAGCCTGTAATTGATAACAGGTAACTAAATAAAAGCAAGCAATGTCATATTTATTTAGAGTTTATGGCTCTGCATATTTAAAGTAATACGTTTTTATTTATGGAAATATGATACTTCTTGGAACCCCAAAAAGCAATTCATTTTTTTCTCATTTGTAATGAGTCTGTAGATCTGGTTTTTTACATTTGTTCTGGCCTCATCACTCAACTTGAGTAGATTCAAATATCTGTTGAAATAATTGGGCAATATACCCGTATCCAAACATTCATGCATGAAAAGCAAGACATCAATGAGTCGCTGCCCAGTCTTATCATCTTTCCATTCTGAATCACTTGGAAATTTATCCATCACATGGAAAAGGACCATTTTTAAATGGTAGCTTTGCAATCCTGAAAGTTGAGCTGAACGACCTCTCATTGCCTTTGAAGAAATAACATTCACAATGAAATAGAAATATAAATAAAAAAATATATTTGAAACTCACTTTCAATGTCCTCAATACAACCTTTCTCTGGCCTGATGCTTTGTCCATGATTCTTTTTTCATTAGTTGAATATGATCTGTACCACATATTTTTAAGAGAAACATCATCAGGTGATTTTGCAACATAACAATCAGAGAATCTCTCGGTGGGATTGGTTCCTTCCAAATAGAAAGCCGGAGCCAAATCAACTTGGAACCACAGATTGTTAGTGTTTTGATGGTGCACATCCAATTGCACAGCAGGTCCGTGATATCTTGGCTTCACGTTATATTTTGTTATAAATTCACACTTTGTCAATGATCCATAAAACAATTGCATAACCCTATCTGGTGATATTTTTCTATCAACCAGAGCCTTATCCAATATTGGCAAATTGTGAGGTTTGTCCTGTTTCACTTGTAGTTCATGCCAACCATTTTCTGATGCACCTGCAACCAAAAATTCTCCACCCCTGACAATGAAGTCCAGATCAAACTCTGGACAATCAGCATCAGATTTGATGATCTTCACTCCCTCATAAGTACTTCCCTTGTAGCTGAAACCCATGCATTTGAACAATCCCTGTGAATCCATTTGTTGCCTGATTTCTTCCTGTTGTTAAATCATAATTTATATACAAAAATTAAAGATAAACTTTTAACTCTAAAAGAGATCTTTACCTTTAATAATTCAAGTTTAGCCTTTGGCTCAGCAACATTGGGCTGCCTTGCAAATTTGTTGTGGTAGTCTACAATCTTTTTGTTGAATTCTTTTGAAGAGTGCCATTCTTGATTCATTTTGAAGCAGTTGAAAGTGAATACAATGCCAAGAAAACCTTTTAAGTAATAATTGTAATCTGTCTATTATTTTAAGAACCTTATTATTTTGAGAAATAAAGTTTCCATATGCAAGGTATAAAAAGTATATATTAACATTAAAAAATCAAAAAATCTTAATATTTCTCTGACTGCTGCCTCTCTGTTCACAAATTTTTAGTCACTCTAATATACTCGATGGACTTAAATGTTTACGTGGTTCATGCTTGAGAATGTTTAAAATTCCAGTTTAAAATATTTTATGATAATTTACTCTAAAATGCTTACCTTAAGCTTTAACGTGGAAGCCAAGTGAACGAGCCTAACTAGATATAGATAAGTCAGGGATTTTCCGAACTTTCGCTATATTAAGAGAATGCGTAGATATATAAACTTATTAAATTTTTATGCTTGTGGAATTTATATAAATTTTTTGTTATATCGGCTTCAAAATGAATTCTGTCCAATTTCATAATTATAAAATATTTAAAATTTATTTATGGAGTGGAATTAATGTAATAACATTAACAAGGTTAATAATTAATTAATTTCATCAATTAATAGGATTAAATATCTATTAACTTCAATTCCTTTAAGAACCATCATACTTTGTTATACTACAGTCATTATCATTATAAATTATGTAAATCATTTTTATGAGAATTCGATTATTTAACTATCTTGGATTGTATACATAGAGCTCTGCTTCAAAGTTTTCAAACATTAACATCCCTGATCTTTCTTCTACTTTTTAAAAAAATCCGCATATTTTATATTCTCTATTAGTTGACTTTTAATCGCTTCGTTTATAGATTCCTAAAAATTTTGATAAACCTTGCCATTTTAAGAAATCTGTACTTCACGTAATGTTATTAACAACACATTCCATCGGAATAAAAATAATTAGTCCTAATACTTCATTTCCAAAAATTCCAACAGGTCCTCACTAGTTATTAAACTCTAAAAACCAGTTTAATTGACTGTTTTGATTGACAAACAAGGATGTAATTTGGAAGGGGCAGGTCATTACATCCTTCCTCTGACTGGCTGTCTTGAAAGAGCTGAAATGATGCACTTGTTGGCAAAGTTGGGCAACAACAGATGAGGCCATTGATTAATTTAAGAGTGAATCATGAATGGTATTTAGAATTTGCTTTCGACTCTAAATTCTTATCTATACAAGCTCGGATGTCTCCTTGGTCAGCAGTCCTTTAATTATAGTGTAACAATATCAAAACTCAGGACAACAAATTAGAAGCATCATTTTAATATGAGAAGCATTGATTCAAAAGAGATACGTGGTTGTTTAAATTATTCTCAGACTACCAAGAGTGACCACAACTCATGACAATCAACAAAACTGATTTATAACAAATTAAAGTAATACATTAAAAATATATTAAAACAAAGTGATGCACCGATACCAATATGATTTACCAATATATCTCCAAACCGAGAACTCCCAAATGTGTAACTTCAAAAAATAACTAAATAAAGGCAAGCAGTGTCATGTTTATCCTTTCCTCATTTATCATTACACATAAAAATGAAGCTTTCCACCCACCAAACATGGCCATAACTCATTGGATGAACTAATTACCATAACTTAAAATAGTCAAATAATAATTCACAAATTTTTCCAAAAATTATTGCTATTATTGGAATTAAATTTATAAATATTTCAGAATTAAAAAAAAAGTCTATGGCATTGATGATGTTGTTGGCATTGTCTCTGGCATTGTTATAGGCAATAGACAAATGCCTACTTTTGATATCCAAAAAGTCATCCATAATATTCTCATTTACAATGAGCCTGTAAATCTGGTTTCTTAGATTCGTTCTGGCCTCGTCACTCAGCCTGAACTTATTAAAGTTGCGGCCGGAATCTTCATCCAAACATTTATGGATGTAAATTAAGACATCAATGAGTCGCTGTCCAGTGTTGTAATGTGCCCATTGTAAATCATTGGGAAACTGATCCATCACATCAAAAAAGGCCATCTTTAAATGGTAGCTTTGCAATCCTGAAAGTTGAGCAGAATGACCTCTCATTGCCTTTAAAGAAATAAAATTCAAAATGATTGATCAAGTTTACTGTATTTTCACCTACGTAGTTATGTTTGATTTTAGATACCTCTTTGCCTGCTATATGAATGCTATGCAAAATTGAATTTACATGAATTTGATTTCTGATAAAAAAAAAACTGTTTAGTTCACGGTAATCAATTTTTTTTGTGAGAATATTAATTTGAATTAGTTTGTGTTCAGTTAATTATTGCCAGATTTTCATAAAGAACTTCTGATAGATATTTGTCCGATAGATTCATGTATAAATTACTCAACTAGCTGGAAAATTACCTTTGCTAGAAAAAAAACTAGGCTGTGGTAAACAGTTTTGCAATCATTGCTTTGTCCAGCTTGTATATGAAATAAACTTGCATTGATTTAAAATTAATTTAAAAAATTATTTAATTAAAATTAAATTAAATTAAAAAATTATTTAATTAAAATTAAATTAAATTAAAAAAATTATTTAATTAAAATTAAATTAAATTAAAAAATTATTTAATTAAAATTAAATTAAATTAAAAAATTATTTAATTAAAATTAAATAATTATTATTAATTGAAATTAATTGATGACAACACAGAAACCATTGGCTTTATTATTTCATGTGTTTTGTCATAATTATGCATCTTTTTAGACTCATAATAATATAATTATTATTGTTATTATTTGCCAAGGCTGTGCTTTGAGTATTAGCTGATTATTTAGTCTACTGTTTACATTGCTAGCAAGACCTACTCATCACTTGAACCAAGTACTGTTAACAGGATATGTGTGTTTTTAGTTATGGGATGACATTTTAGTTGTGATTTTATCTTTTTAATTGAATTTAAGTTTACATGTAAAAAATTTGAAAACTATCATTAATTTTGTGTTTTAATCAAAATTAACTATTAAGTAAATAATAATATTATAGTAGTACTATATAAACAATACTAGTAAATATTAAAATTAAGTTAACCTTTTCCAACCCTACTATAAAATATATGTTAATCTCACTTTCAAAGTTCTCAAAACAACTTTTCTCTGTCCTGATGCTTTGCGCATGGTTTTTTTTTCATCAGTTGAGTACGATCTGTACCACATGCCCTGGAGAGATTCATAATCAGATGATTTTGCAATGTAGCAATCAGTATATTTTTCATAGGGATGGGTTCCTTTCAAATAGAAAGCTGGAGCCAAATCAACTTGGAACCACAATTTGTTAGTGTCTTGATGGTGCACATCCAATTGCACAGCAGGTCCGTGATATCTTAGCTTCACGTTATATTTTGTTATAAATTCACACTTTGTCAATGATCCATAAAATAATTGTTTAACCCTATCTGGTGATATTGTTCCAGAAACTTGAGCCTTATCCAATATTGACAAATTATGAGATATGCCCTGTCTCAGTTTTAGTTCATGCCAACCATTTTCTGATGCACTTGCAACCAAAAATTCTCCACCTCTGACAATGAAGTCGAGATCAAATTCAGGACAATCAGCATCAGATTTGATGATCTTCACTCCCTCATAAGTACTTCCCTTGTAGCTGAAATCCTTGCAACAGAATAATCCCTGTGCATTCATTTGTTCCTTGATTTCTTCCTGTTATTGAATCATCATTTAAAGAATAAATATAAACTACAAGCTCTGAATGAGATCATCACCTTTAATAATTTAAGTTCAGCCTTTGCTTTAGCAACATTTGGCTGCCTTGCAAATTTGTTGTGGTAGTCTATGATTTTTTGGTTGAAATCATATGAAGAATGCCAGTATCGATTCATGTTAAAGATGATCCTGAAAGAACTGCTTATATTAAAATATTTTCAATTACTGAATTAGCCTTGATAATTTGAGAAATATAGAATGCGATTTGAAACTCAAAAAAAGTATATATCGACTATAAAAAAAAGAAAATAGGAAAGGCTGTGTTAAGGTTTATCTGACTGTAGGCCTGAATGTAGTTGAAAGATTTAAATATTTGCATATTTGTATAAGTTCAACGAGTTGCTTGAGATTGCTTAAAATTCCAGTTCAATTTTTTATGTCGTCGTTGAAATTACCGTGCATAATCTTACCTCTGGGAAGCAACGATGGAGCCGCGTTACCTAGGAGAAACAGAAAGACAGGAATTTCCAGTACTTTCGCTAAGCGCCAAGCAACAGGTGATTCAGTTATACATTAATTAAAGTTTTATGCGTTAATACACTTTGAACTTTTATAATCTCAGAAAGTTCTTTACCCATTTACTTTAAAATTGCGTCACAACGTTGCATTAGAAAGCAGGCGTGTTTTTATATAGATTTTATAAAGATATATCATGCCTCTGCCAGGTAAAAACAACACAGCGCCATCTGTTGGACAAACAACACACACGTGTATACAAAATATGGATTTCATGATAAAACATGAAGAGTTTGGATTTTGTGAGCTGCTGTATGGACTCATGTACTCAGTTGAGCAAGAAAGAGGATTGTCATGCGCACATATGTTAATCTGCAACATAATCTCTATTTCAAACGAAATCGTCGATTCCCGCGGGCCGCATGAGACTCTTTTCATGCACTCAAACACGCACAAAGTTTATCGTAATTGTCTCATTTAATGACGAAAATTGCAGTTTCAGCTTTAAAATCAACAAATGTCTATAAAATAAAATAAAAACAAAACAAGGCTGGGTCAAGGATTCTCTGGCTGTAAGCATGAACACAAATTGTCATTCACTTGAAGATAGTTGGATACGTTGTTTGTTTGTGAAGTTTAATGAATTGTTTGAGATTGCTTACAAATATCAGTTTTACCCTTGTTGCTTAGCACATAGTGAAAGTACTGGAAATTCCTGACTTTCTGTTGCGCCAAGGTGACGTGGCTTCCAAGTCGATGCTTAGACGTAAGGTTTTGGTAAAACCGTTCGAGACGGACGCACACATTTTAATGAGATGCTCCACTTTAATGAAGCTCCACCCAAAACAAATTAAGCTCCGCCTAAAATGAGTAAAAGTAAATCTTTGATCCGTAATATTTTTAGGCATATCTCTTTTTAGGGAAAATCGGTCCGCATTTTTAGGCTCCGAATAGATCCGCTCAAGGGTTAGGGTTAGGATTAGGGGATAGGGTAGGGTTAGGGGTTAGGATTAAAGGATAGGGTAGGGTTAGGGGTTAGGGTAGGGTTAGGATTAGGGGATAGGGTAGGGTTAGGGGTTAGGATTAGGGGATAGGGTTAGGGTTAGGCAAAGCGTAAACTTTAAACACTCGATTGTTAATATCAGACGTCAAGTATTTCCAAAATTATAATAAAACTTTATTAGAGACTTCTATGTAAATGACTTAATATATATTGCGGATAAAAGATTCACTTTTACTTATTTTAGGCGGAGTTTAATTTGTTTAGGGGTGGAGCTTTATTTTTTCTTAGCATCTCATTAAAATGTGTGCGTCCGTCTCGAACGGTTTTACCCCATTTTTTCGCACAATGTACCGAAACACATTACATTACATATACATACTTATGAAATTTATTGAACTCAGACAAATATTTCGTGCAATTTTCGGGAAAAACTGGAAATACCAAAAGTTATAAGAACAAGAAATACTAGGGAGAATATATTTTCATATTTATTAAAATCCAACCTTCAAATTATTATTTACATGAAAGCCAATATTGTATCTTCTATCCTTTCCCAAGTAATTAACTTTGAAATCTATTTTTTAATGAATCCAAGAAAGGTTTCAAATTCTTTTCATCCAGTTCTTTTCAGGCCTTATTCAAAAGCATCTTTCAACTCCTGAACACTGAAATACTGCTTCCCATTAGAGGGCATGCCCAATTTTGAAAAAAATGGTAAATCTCTGAAGCCTCATGAAGTTACCTTAACTGATGAAAGTTTTTAGTGCCTTCAGAGGCAATCTGCAGCAAATAAAGCAAAACCATGGAAAAGGGATGGGGTACCAAAATTCACTAATAGTGAATTGACATCACTTCAACAATCCCCTAAAACGAACATTATATGCACTGGTCCATTGTATGTAGAAGATGCATTTTAAAATTATGATACATAAGTGAAAAAATTTAATTTGTTACCACAATCCTTTTAAATATCAAGCAATTCGAAAAGGAAGTAACTAGCAATTTTATTAAGATTTCATTTCACAATTCCAACTAATAAACGTTAATAAAAATGCTTTCAATAAAATGGGAACAAGTAATAGAGGTCAAAGTACAAGTATTGGAGGCCTAAATACAAGTACCAAGTATTCCATGTCTAATCATCAGTATTTTAATTATTGAGTAACGACAACACTCCGAACTACAAATTAGAATCATCATTTTAGTATGAGAAGCATTAATTCAAAAGGATGACAAATTATATAATTTTAGAAGTGTTTAAAAGATATGTGGTTGTATAAACTTATGTAATATTCTCAGGCAACAAAGCAAGACAATAACTTGATAGATAATTAACAAAGCTTATAATAGTTTCAATTTAAAGTAAATTAATGACAAATTCTTTTATAATAAATCAACAATCTTGAAAATATATTAAAACAGGTTGATGCACCAACACCGATATAATAAGCATGTGTAACTAGAAATAGGTAACTAAATAAAAGCAATCATAATGATTTAGAGCTACTGAATGCATATAATTATTTTTAATCCGTCAATTATCATTAGCTAAAAGAATTAAAAAGTCATTAGGCTACCAAACATTATAACAGAACTCATGGGATAAACTAATTATTAAAACTTTAAATAGTAAAATCTAAAATAAATAGTAAATTCATAGTATACAAGGGCGGACAAGGGGGGCTGGGGTCATGGCCCTCCCATCATTTAGAAAATATAAGAACAAAATTAATTAAACCTATTATAAAATTAAAATTAACAAACAAATTTAAAGATATATTTTAATTTATATTTTTACAAATCATTTCAACAATTTAACACTTTTGGCGAAAATTTTATTAGCTGCATCCCTCTCCCAAAATCCGCCCACTTGTTCCAGTTTATGTCAGCCCCCCATCAAAGTGCAAGAATATATCAAAAATAACAGTAAAAACTATTAAACAAAGAAGTAAACATACTCCTGAAATAACCATGCTCAACAAATTTCTAAGAAATATATATATATGTCCAAATATATCTCCAACCTTTGAAATCAATGTGTCATGGGTAATAGACAAATTTTTAACCCCTAAGAAATCATTCATCCTTCTCTTATTTGTAATGAGCCTGTAAATCTGGTTTCTTAGATTTGTTCTGGCCTCGTCACTCAGCCTGAACTTATTAAAGTTGCGGCCAGAATCTTCATTCAAACATTTATGGATGTAAAGCAAGACATCAATGAGCCGCTGTCCAGTCTTATCATGTGTCCATTCAAAATCACAGGGAAACTGATCCATCACATCAAAAAAGGCCATCTTTAAATGGTAGCTTTGCAATCCTGAAAGTTGAGCAGAATGACCTCTCATTGCCTTTAAAGAAATAAAATTCAAAATGATTGATCAAATTTACTGTATTTTTACCTACACAGCATGCACATTATGTTCAATTTAACATTCCATGCATCCCCTCTCCACATGCTATATTCATATGCATGTTATGTAAAATTGAATTTACATGAATTTGAACTTACAACTTTTCCTATCAACAAAAATTTAAAATATTATTCCTGTAATTTTTTTTATAAAAATAATAATTTGAATTAGTTTATGATCTGTTGAGTCCTGCCAGATTTGCATAAAGAACTTCCCTTAGATGCATAATGTGGATAAGCAATCATCTCTAAATTATTCAACAAGCTTGAAACTACCTTTGCTAAATTTATATTTTTGACATAAACAAAAAACAGGTTAGCAGTAATGTCAATCATTGCCTTAGCTAATGCACCAGAACTGCCACCCAAGGAAGCACCTTCATCTTCAGACTTTCTTCTGCTTTCCATCTTCCCTGCTCCAACATGATTCTTTTCCATTCTACAAAGCTGACGACCCATTTGTCAACAATGTTTAAACCACACAAACATCCACACCTTCTTTTCTTCCTCTGAGAAACCAAAACTTCTGTCTTCTGGAATCTGTATTAAACTTAAGGCATTTGAATGTGCAGCATCAAACAGATCATCAACGCCAGAAATGAATGCACGCTGTTTCAGAAGTGGTTTTTGTTCTTTTGAGATTTGACTTCCATTTTAGCAGCTGTTTCTTTATTTTCTCAATGATGAGGTCCATTCATCTAGTGGGAATTCTTGCCTTGGTCCAGTTCTTGGGTATCACTTTCATGAATGGTTGATTTCTGATGTATGTGAATACAAAAAAAGCAATTCAAGACCTGTCGATTTGAAGGTGGCTTTGAACCTGCTAGCCTTTTAGACAAAGCTCCTATGAGCCAAATACCAGAATTGGTACTAGTTGACACAATTGAAGTTTCTATAATACTGCTCATCTAATTCAAAGACAAAGACAATGAACATTTGATAATATTGTAACCAGTATTTTTATTAGAGTAAGTGTGTGCCACATAATGTGCGGGGTAGTCTATTTTCTTGTATCATGGAAAAATCCCAACATAGTTTCGTTATACTGCAATCAACAAAAACTCTGAAGAATAGATAATCATGAATAAAAAATAACAGGAAACATGTAGAATCAACAATACCAAGCAAAAACATTTTTATAAATTAATTTGTCAGTTAAATACAAGATGTTTTAAAGACAAATACAGTTGCAGAGAACAAGACAATTAATACACTCTAATAAAACATCTGTTTGGTACCAGCAAAATATTAACATATGTTCATGAGATTTTCCATGCTGCATTTTATTGTCAAAGGGAACACAAAAGAGTTATATTTTAATTTTTTTCCATACATTTCATTGGCACCCCAATGAACATTCTAAATTAGCATTATTTACCAAGAATGTTGTATTATATAAGTTGTACTTATCATTAATCATCTATTATTTATTTTCTGCTTATTACTTTGCTAACAAGACACACTCATTACTTGAACCAATTATTGTTAATATGAATATGTGTTCGCTAAATTGTTTGTGGAATAACATTTGAACTAGAAAATACGTCTGTGATTTCAAGTTTTAACTGAAATTAAAGTAAAAAATTTGTGAACTAAACAAGATTTTGTGTTATAATCAAAACTAATGTAACTATTAAAGAATCACCAATTTTTTAACCCTTACAGTTAAATTAATCTTTTCCAACTTTTGATCATGCATTTATGTAAAAATATTTTATGTAAAATATATGTTAATCTCACTTTCAAAGTTCTCAAAACAACTTTTCTCTGTCCTGATGCTTTGCACATGGTTTTTTTTTCATCAGTTGAGTACGATCTGTACCACATGCCCTGGGCAGATTCATAATCAGATGATTTTGCAATGTAGCAATCAGTATATTTTTCATAGGGATGGGTTCCTTTCAAATAGAAAGCTGGAGCCAAATCAACTTGGAACCACAATTTGTTAGTGTCTTGATGGTGCACATCCAATTGCACAGCAGGTCCATGACACCTCAACTTCACGTTATATTTTGTGATAAATTTACACTTTGCCAATGATCCGTAAAACAATTGTTTAACCCTATCTGGTGATATTGTTCCAGAAACTTGAGCCTTATCCAATATTGACAAATTATGAGATATGCCCTGTCTCAGTTTTAGTTCATGCCAACCATTTTCTGATGCACTTGCAACCAAGCATTCTCCACCTCTGATGATGAAGTCCAGATCAAACTCAGGACAATCAGCATATGATTTGATGATCTTCACTCCCTCATAAGTACTTCCCTTGTAACTGAAACCCTTGCATTAGAATAATCCCTGTGCATTCATTTGCTGCCTGATTTCTTCCTGTTGTTAGTTCATAAATTATACTTAAAGATTAAATATGAACTCTGATATAAATCATAACCTTTAATAATTCAAGTTTATCCTTTGCTTCATGACGTGGCCGCCTTACAAATTTGTTGTGATAGTCTATGATCTCTTTGTTGAATTCTTTTGAGGAGTGCCACTCTTGATTCATTTTGGAGATGACTCTGTTGCTAAAAGAAATGCTTAGTTTATAATTGTTTCAACTGTTGCATCAAGCCTTGATAATTTGAAAAATATAGAATGCAATATAGAATGTAAAAAAATGTATATTAACTAAAAAAAGATAAGGCTGGGTTAAGATTTCTCTGGATGTATGCCTGAGCACAAATTGTCATTCACTTGAATGTAGATGGAGGGCTTATATATTTGTGAAGTTTAATAAATTGTTTGAGAATGGCTAAAAATATCAGTTAAATATAGTGCATATAATACAAGCATTTACGTTACCATGCCTTAAAATCTTACCTCTAAGCCACGTCACTTGAGCGATACAGAAAGTCAGGAATTTCCAGCACTTTCGTTATGCAACGCTGTTTCTATGCAGCAGGTGGTTCAAATATACGAACTAGTTAAAGTTTTGTTTTAATTCATTTTTATTATTATTATTAGAAAATGTTTGTTATTCATCACTGAAATGGAGTAACGTTGTTTAACATTATCCACAATTAATGACTACTTAATTACTCTAATTAATAAGATAAAAATTCTTATGAAGCACTCCTCGCTTTAATAAACATCATCGTCTCTAAGAAGGGGTCTTAATTAGCAGCCATCATAAAACCATAAATAATTAATAAGATATTATGATTATTATTATTATAAGGACTAGCTTGTTGTTGTTACTATTGTTATTAATCCGACTTATTGCTTGTCTTGATGTGTAAAACCTATTACAAAGTTTGTAAATATTCTTAAATATTAACCATAATAACTATACTATTTTAATATAGTTATTATATGTATAGCGTGGCAAGGTAATACTAATCTGCATGAAGCTTTCAAAATTAAATTTCACCCTTTCAAAATAAAAACAATACTTCAGTTCCATGTGATTTATGTACCCAAAAATTACTTTTTTGTGCATGTCTACCCCTTTCAATTTATCCCTGATATTTTTCTAATCCCCATAATTCGCAAATAATAACAATTACATAATTTATTTGGTCAAAATACAGTTCCAGTAAATTAGGAAAGCTTTCAACATCAATAATTATTAAATATTATAAGTTTTAATAACTTTGTTTTCCTATGTCTTTAGTGTGAAATAAATAGTCACTAATATTCTACCAGTACTGATGTAACATATGAAGAATTTCAAAGAACTAGAACTGTGACATAAAATTGATAAATTGAAAAAATAAATAGATATCTTTTAATGTTTCAGATCATCAATGATTCAACTGATAGCTATAATTACATCCAGCAGTTTGCAAAGTTTTAATAAACAGAGATGTTCCTTGCATAACAAACAAAAGATGCAACTAAAGTTGAGAAAAAAAGTAAATTACTGTTGACTGACACAAAAAATAAATAAGATAAAAAGGCAATAAATAGCTTTGATTAATGAAAGCCAGGATCAAAACAAATCCAATTACCGAAACGCACTTCCTCAAACCCGATGCTTCGCTCCGACACTTAAAAGTACGCGAAGAAAAACTACTAAAGTTCAGCTCAGCACACGAGTTTATATAATAACGGTATAAAATTGCATTAATTCCAATATTTGCGACACATCGGCCAATTACTTTATCGAATGAATACTTAGCAAAGCCACCAGTTTTTGACTTGGAGGTTGCAGACCGTCGGAGGGCAAGTGATGCAAAACTTGAGCGAGCTCATCAAAAAGATCAAGGAAGGATGAGATGGTCATCGTCGTCGTCCAACATGTCGATGGTTAATTGGGCGTAGCTGTATTCCAATCTACGATTGAGGTGCCTCTCGTAGCACTTCTTCACTCCCACCCCGATTAACATGAGCCCTGTGGCCATAACCAGGATGGCTCCAATCACAACTCCAGCAGAAAAGCCATTCTTTGCATCAACTCTACTTGAAGATGAGAAGGTGGTTTTGGATCCATCCTGAGGTTCAACCCTGGTCTGGTGGTTTGCAGGGGTGGTGAAATTGTCACATGTTGTGGAAAGGTTCAGCAATGAAGTCTTCATTACTTGTCCATTCTGAAGTTGGAAGGAACTAGCTTGTACATGTAATAACTATTTTTAGGTTATTTTAACAACATTAACTAAATTTGACACATACAAATCTCGGTAAAAGCAATTTCAAGTAGTTAGCCCGTAACAAACTACATAATCATTTAAACATTTATTAATCAGCTGATATCAAAATAACTGGTGCAGCTAACAAAGATGCTCTAGTATTTGAATTGGCTTGCTCCATACATTAACTTTGTGACAAGATAAATAGGTGACTAAGTGGTCACACTGATCCCAATGCAAGCAACAACACAAAACGAAAATCCAAGGAACAGAACGCCAACCAAAGTTGTCTCATTAGAGTTGTTAAATTTCCCATTCTGGCCATAAATGCATTCAACAGAAGTGTTGATGATGATCCCAGTTGAATCTTCAACTGTTGTGTTGATGCAATAATTCCACGAACAAGATGATTCAGAGGAGCCTGATTGGAAGTTAAAATTAGATTCATCCTTATCATCCAATCAAATAAAGAGACCTACTTACATGTAAAATTGTGATGGGAAATGTCTAAAATTGGATGATCCTTGTTACAAAGATCTTGACTGCAGCAATAAAATGACATCACAGCATCTCCATCACAAATCTGGAGCAACATTTAAAATCAAAAATATTGCAAATGATGTTGGAAATCAAATAAAAGAATTTAGGTGGTTTTTACACCATCATTCACCCGATGCTCAAATGATGAGCATCCAAAAATATCGACTTTATGAAAGCAACTTCAGAAGAAATAACCATTGCCTTCCCTTCTTTCACGATTTGGATTTAGTTGTATTTTTAAGTAAAAAACATTTTCTAAGTTATAAATGAACATCACCAACATACGATGAGAAGCCCATAAAATGTATTGTATCAACATTAAAATATCTAAAATTCCAAGGAATTGAGCAATAGAAATGATTGTAGACAGACTGAGATATGAACTCCTCAAGACACCAAAGCCATAGCTCTGACCACTCAGTTACTGTGCATTATGTCACAATGTTTGAAATGAGGTTTTATCAATAAACAGTAATGTATTAAGATATTGTACTAATACTTTATAACCATTAATGAATAAGTATAACTACATGATAACGAATTTTTTCCTGCTTTCCAATGCAATGATGATCTTCATCACATGAGTATCTCCAATCACCTGATGTTGAATTTTTCAGGATGATACAGTATTCTGTAAAGCTGAAATGAACATTTTTTAATTACTATGATTCAAAAGCAACCACACTGAAATTTAGTTAATACAACATAAAATCAAGATTTTTCAACATTTTGCTTGCCTCTACAGTCACATCATTTCAATACAGTAATTGTACAAACTTGTCATTAACTTTACATGTTGTATTTCCAAATGTATTTTGGTCATCATGACAACTTAATGACTGGCATCTAAAATGGTAACAAACTCACATTAAAAAAATTGTAAAATATTACTTAATAATAAATGTATTTATAACATCATGAACTGATGCTACAAATTACAAATTCAATTTTGGTTGAATAAGTAAAGCATAAAATCATGCCTAAATTAAATTTTTGAATCATTCATTGGAAGATAAATGCGTAATAACTGAGAATTTTGAAATGTTTAATATTAAGTGTGTGATGTTCACTGTTTTACATCAACAAGCCTCTTATTAGCCCGTTTCATAAAAATTCATCGCTTATTTATAAAACATAATTAAACACTCCCAAACACAAACATTGATTATCATACAAATTTCCCAATTAATTTGTTGAAATCTTCATGAATCTAAGCTTCACAGATCTTTATACAAGAACAAAAAAGGCAGGTTACTTACGTTGCACTAAAAGCGACAGATATTATAAGAGCAACGCCACAGATGTTTAGGCTGATTACCATGACTTTTAATGAAGTTCTCCTAAGACTATACAAGCCTAATCCGCATATGCGCGAAACCTCACTGCTGACAATGTTTACAAGGGCTTCCAGTGATATGTTAATCATAAATCGTTGCAAATGAACCGGTATAACAAGATCGTTTTTATTTATACCTAAATAAATAATTATCGATGCAGTAATACCAACTTAACGAGTGCCTATCGATCTAGCCCATTTCGTGACCATCATAATTCTGCTTCGACCTAATCACCAGCGGCGGTTGGAAAAGTGACGAACATAAGCCAACTCGAAATGACTTCGTCGGCTAAGAAGAGATTTTCAAATAACAAAAGCCATCACCGACTGAAATCACTTCTACCTCATAATTCACAAACCTTAACGAACAATTACCGAACTTTTAAATCTAAAACCGAGGTCGGACCCCCTAACCCAAACAGTCTCCAAAATACCACGCCCAAGCTTTGCTCGAAATAGCTTGACGCAATGAACTATTCAAATCCCCAGTGCTTGATTTTATTTTTCCGAAATTACAAAATTGTTTTTTGTAACAGATGAAACTCCAGCAATGAAAAAGCATTCATTTGCATCATCATTCTGATGTTGAGAACTTTGAAACACATTGTGCAACAAAGATCTAACACAAATTTTGAAGAATGCCATAACAATGAAAAACTGATTGTACAGCCGGTAACAAGTAAGTACTAAAGGAAAGAAGCTAAATCTAAAATCAAAACATCGAAATACATGAACATCAAACTCCACTAGAATCAAGTTACAGAGATAAAAAAAAGAAGAAATAGATAACATCAAACAAATTAATTTTAAGCTGAAATAAAAACTCCTAACGGGCAAAGAAGATTGACACCACTTTCTCGTTGCGTTACCATGTTTTCATTTAGTTGAACAAGCCATTCCAAAAGGCACGTATCAATTATAACAAACTATTAAGCAGGCATGAATAATATAAATATGCAATGATTGCATGTCTTAGGACCTATATATTTTACGTTATATATTTGCAGCTCATCCTTGCAATGTATATTTACATGCTAGCTCTATTAACATCTGTAATGGATTCCCTTAATTTGCTTTTGACAAGTAGCCTATACAGACAGGCTAACGATAATCTCGTAATGTTTGACCAATAGAGGATGTGATGATCTGTGAACCATCAAGAAAACACGAATAAAATAATCCAGAAGATTCCCTGATTTGTGGAAAGAAATAAAAACAAATGTCCTCCTCAACAAAGTTGAGATTTACAACCCCATCTCTTGAATAACACAAACTGGCTCCGGATAAGTTGGTGAGACTTTCGAGACGAGTCACAACGAACGAAGGAGACGAAAGTAATAATAAATTAAGATTAATTAACTAATTGATTAATTATAACAAGTGATTAGGGAGGAATTTAACATCATCATCATGAGTTCAAGCTTTGCATACTTTGCAGTAACAACGAGAGCTGTCCCAGGATAGGAATAAACGGACACACGTTGTATGAAAACTTTACACTCTACAAAGGTTAGAATACTTAAAGGATGGCTCAAACATAGTTTTAATACTTCTTTTGCCACCAATTCCTCCACTCCTTCTGCAGAAGTAAGAAAGATAGAGAGTAGAAAAGAGAGAAGCTATCTGAAAAAAATTATTTATAATTTCTAATGAAAAACAATTTATTATGTTGATGGTTTTACAGTAATTATAAAGTATCGTGACATGAATTCCTGTAAGCACCCAATCCTTCTTAGAATCATGAATGAAGCATTCGTTCAATTGAAATTCCACAATCAGTCTTTCTCTATTACTGACACAGGATTCAATCCACAAATTCCCACCTTGGATGCCTTGCATTCCGGAGAAGATATTCAGGTGCTGTCGGACATGACCTTGTAAGCTGCAAAACCAAGGAAGGCAACTGCCAGAGAGAGTCCTCCGTAAAAGAGGAAGCCAAACTGAGAGTCCTGCTTGGCTGATTCACATTCTTGCTGTTTCATCCTCATCCTTTCCAGTGTTTCTCTGGTCTTCTTCACTCTTTCTTCATGTTTTCTCCTCTTCATCACGTCTTGAGGGTCGCTGTTTATACTGGAAAACATTTTCATTCAAATTTGTACATATTATTAATAATAATATTATTATTATTATTATTACTATTGCTTATGTTGTTTTATGAGATGTGCTTTGCTTACAATGAGAAACTGTGAGGTTAACTTCACGGACAACAAAAGACTCCAAATGTAATAAATTAAAACAGACAGTTAATAAAGTATTATGGCCTCATTATTATTATTATATCAGTATTATTTACCATTCATATTGAAATCATAAGATTTAATACCACCATTAACAACATAAGCACAATAAACATCACAATCACTTCTTGCATCTGATGCATGAATGTGACACATCAATCACCACCAATCAAATATCTCATTTCCATTTCATTAAACAAATTAATGCACCTAAACATTGTTAAAATAAAAGCTGAATAATAATAATAATAATAATAATAATAATATAATAATAATAATAATAATAATAATAATAAAAGCATTTAAAGCTAAAAATAAATTTTAAAAAATCAAAGAAACCCTTTCGTGGTATCATCCTTAGTAACATGAGATTCTTGGTTGCTTGAGTTTGGCAGAGTGCCGTTTTGATGAGAAACCTGATCTTCCTTCTTAGCATCGGCCTGGATGGAAGAGGTTGGTGCCACTGGATGGGTCTTGTCCGAGAGGGATTTGAAGCTTCTTGGAGGAACGGGAGGTAGGTGATTGTCGTTGTTGTGGTGCGAGTTGACGTTGACATCGTCATCCCCGGCACCACCGGTGTCGTCGTCGTCATCACTGTCATCATCGTCGTAATTCTGGTCATCCGGTTCATAGCTTGCATCATTCTGTTGAAAGCCATGGAGATGTTGTAGCTAATTATAATTAATAATTATCATTATAATATTTCATTTATCAATATTCATTTTCAAACTATTTGTATAAGTACATTAATAATTCTTAAAATGGCAACACTCAGCAAGAATTCCTAACAATTCCTTTTTTAAACAGATGCTGAAGGCATTTCACTAATTAATAGTTCCATAAAAAATATCTCAAAGGTATCAAAGACATCAAATATTTTTAGAAATAAAATACCAAGATTCACTAGAGGGAGGTGTTTGATCTCGTTATAAACATCATTATTCTGACAAATAATCAGCAACAGAACTCATAATGTAAAAACTATAAGTGCAGTTCTAAGAAATTATGCCTGCTTACAGCTTATTAATGAATATTGATGTCAAGTTATTTTCTAATAAACTAATTCTATTCCAAAGCATATCATATATACACATCAAGAAATACAACTTGATAATAATTATGATAAATTTAGGAAGCAAGGAAACCAAACCCGGCCGAAGAGATTGCGGAAATTCTCAGGTAAGCTGGCATTGATCCTAGAAGCACCTTCTATAATGGCCAGGTAGGAGAACCTGAGCTGTTCGTGAGTCTGAATGAGACCCATCCTGTACTTCCTCATCTCCATCAGAACATCCAACACCCTCAAGTTGTCGAGGTTTCCTTCCTTCTCTATCTAAGGAATAAAATAAAATAAAAAAATAATAATAATTTGTTTCCCACTGTTAATGCTCTCCAGCCTAAAACAAACCAGCAGAACATCTAAATGTTGTGCTTACAAACTACCTGCACCTTTATACATCTCAAGCAGTTTTATTCAAGGGAGATACAAAAGCCTAAGCTACTCACAAGAACGAGGCACGTGTCAGCCAGGCAGAATGTGCCCGACCTCCCGATGCCGGCACTGCAGTGTATGACCGGGGGTCTGCTCGGGTCATCCAAGACTCCAAAACTCCTGACAGCAAAAAGGAAGTCCAGGAAGGCCGAAGGGGATTCTGGCACTCCGAAGTCCGGCCATGCGGTGTAGTGGAACTGCATCACTCGAACGGATTCCAAAGTCTGCCAGGAGGATGAAAAGGCATATTGCTCAATTTTCATGCACAAAATGCAGATTTGGTGAAATGGTAATAATTTTAGAAATAGTTTAATAATATATAATATTTCACAAACTCTTCTATGCCAACAACATGATCTTTCTAAGAAAACAAAGGTTGTTCGATGAAGGATGTCATTCAAAATCAGATTAACAAAAGCCTAGTCATTTAAAAATAGATTTTCCAAAAAGCTTTTATTAAACATTGAAATTCTTTTTATAGTTTTTCATTTACTTGCACTTAAAATGAATTTAAACTAAAATCTAATGAATTTTGGATTTTGAGGAAATTCCTTGAAGGCACCAACAAAATGTTTTTAAATATTTTATTTTAGTCAGAGATTTTTGAAGGTAATTAAGGAATAAAAATAATAATAAAAAATTGATAGCTAATTGTAGTTAAAAACACCAAACTTGTGCTAATTGGCACAAACCAATTTCAACCAGTGGCGGTGTAAAAATAAATGTGCATGAATATTAATGAACTCCAGCCTTAAAGTAAAATAACTTCAAAATGGTTCAAGATTTTATTAACTATTTTTTTAAAAAGTTTAATAAAAATAGCATCAATGATTTAGATTCACATAACATACAGACAGGCATTTGTATATGGACACATATACGATGCTCAGTAATTGTATGGTCTTTCCTTCACATATTGATCCTTTGTGCAAATTGAAGTGCAGAAAAAGGTTGTATCCAACTAGCCATGGAAAACAAAACCATTTTCATTAATTGATAAATTAAGATTTTGAGAGTCCATGACAAAATTCTGTAAATAACAGCAAACACCTGGATTTTCCCAGAAGCAACTGAATTTTCATCATCATTTCCTAGAATAAGTCTGTGATTGTTTTAATGACCAATGAACTCCAGTAACATAATCACAAACAACATCAGATGAGAGCGACTTAACAAAGTAATCTAAATGATAACAGTGGCAATAAAAATACTAAGTAAATTTATCTGTTTTGTTGCAAAAGATCTTGTAAAAGATGAAAACTCAATCCTATCTTATTTGCCCAAGACAATTACAATCAGACCTGTCCATCAAACATTATCACATGAAATTGCTGAAGGACAGGATAAGCTGAAAAATGTAATTGCATGTAAATAATAAACTGCCACCACCCACTGCAAAGGAGGCAAGCATCCACACATCCCCTCAGAGCTTGTTGCACGTACGAGGGATAACAAAAGAAGTTTAAGAACTAATTCCTATAGACAGTGAAACGCATTTAGATTCTTTTCTAAGAAACTACTGATGACAACAATGAGGCTACTCCTTCTTTTGAATTTGGTGCGTGATGAACTAACACGTCCTTTTCAAGAGAACTCTAATTCATAAGTCATGCCAATAGCTCCATACAAATAAATTATTGATTGACAGCACCATGATCGTTAAACATCAACCACAAAGTCTTTCAATTCCTCATACACTCCATTAGCCTTCAAGTGACAGACTCATCAGCTTATTAACTCCAACATTTTCCACTTTGAGTGACAACACAAAAGCACATCTGCACATCCTGCCCTTGATGGATGCACTACTTCTTGGGTACATAAAAGCTATGAGCAGGAGATGAATGCTTAATAATAATTTATATTAATGTTTAATAAGGACCCATTCATTAATTACAATGTCAACAAAATATCCCAACTAAAGGTTCATTTCCAGGACTTAGAAGTAAATTGTGAATGGGCTTCAAGTGTTTGAGTGTCATTATTCTCAACAACAATTGATCAGATCCTCTCATCAAAGTAAGTAATTGCCTTAACCCATTTATGACGTCACTGTCACTGCAAATAATCGAACCATCATCAAGACCAATGTCATTTGTCATCGTTATTTTATTTCTACTAGTTTCTCGAATGACATCTGACTTACAAAAAATATGTGTGACATCATAAACAAAAGACTTGTAATCTACTACTACTTTTGTTGGTTAAAATTAAAAAAAAAAGACACCCTCATCAATCATGAATGATGTATCTAAGACTTAATTGAAACACAATTAAAGGAAGCTTCAAAGCTATGGATATATATATATATATCTAGGAATGTGACCATCAAAATAGAAACATCTCAAAAATGCTAAGAAAAATATGTTGGAATAATTCTTTCACAGAATATTCATCCAGCAAAAGATAAAATTGATTTCAACATATTATCAGATGCAGCTTCAGATTTAATAATTACTAGGAGGAGCTCTTATACATGATATTGAAGTTTATCATAACAACTCATGCTTATCATTTGATTGACTTTGATTTTTAAATTGTTTGATTTGACAACTTTTGTAAATGGATTGGGTAAATGCAGATAACATCAAAGACAACTTGCATCAACCAGATTGAAACCAATCAAATACAATTAATGAGTCCTCAGCCATAACTATGCAAACTATCAACGTAACATAACATTTATTGATCCCACAAAGCCCATAGAATCATTATTTGCAAATGCACTCATTTTGCAAAGGCCAGCTGAGTAAATATGATGAACAGCACACAATGAACTGTTGCTTTTTTTTACATAATTTATTGCCAGAACCAACAACCTGCTCAATTAGAATATATTAGTTAATAATTGAACTGCACAGATAAGCTCAGACCTTTAAAAAAGCTCAGAAATGAATTTTGAATAGCAATCCCAGTTTGCATTCAATCTGTCTCAGTGGTTTGAGATAAGAGTTGAAAATTAAAGTGATTTCATTACATCTTTCTCATCATTATGAATTTATGCCAACTTTTAGCTAGAAGCAAAAAAAGGGTCATCTCCCTCCCCCTTTAAAAAAAAAGCTGAAACAACATTTCTTTCATTAAAAATCATCTCAACAAGATTTCAACAACCTATACATTCTGGATGGTAGCCAAACTTGGTTAATATAAGTTGAAATGTTGAACTTTAAAATATATGAAAATAGTTTCAGACATTGAGACAAACAAGTTAAAGATCAAACCTCCGTGTTCTGAAGATGGAAGACTCTGATGGTGAATTCGTAATTTGACGTCAACTCCTCGATGAAAGTCACCTTCAATGCCACTTCATCAAACACCATTTCATCATCACCATCAGATCCAGTAGGGTAGTACTGGTGGCATTTGATCTGCACAGATTAAAGGCAAGTAACCATGAAAGTCCATTAACATAGCAAAGTGCATAGAAGAGCCTTAAATCATTGAAATGCAATTCCATTCAGGTAGTAAATATCTCGGTGACAAAGGTATCTATGTCAACGTGTGCATATTTGGTCCGATCTGCATGTTCAGAATGCTCCAAACTATTTAAGTAATATTTGTGGCAATATTTTGCAAATAAATCAGAATTATCTCCAGAAATGCAAGCAATCCAACCAACAATAAGCTTTTAAAGTCTTCAACTATACTAGAAAATAGCCCGAAGAAAGAATTTTTCAAATACAGGCAACATCGTGCTTCCGTGAATTATTATTTTCTCCTTGCCAGGAAGCAGCTCAAAATGTCCAAAGATGTTAAGCATCAAAGAGGGTCTTATCTCAGGTGTTGAACACATATTTCAAGATGTTAAATCAAGGAAAATGGAATACATAAAGTAACTGCAGCCAATGGTTTTATTCTTATGGGAATTTAGTTTGGTTTCAATCAACTTTTCAATTGGTGGAATTGGTTCATTACCAGAACTACTCGACATTTATTAAAATGTTACCAGGAAAAAGTAAAACAGTGGCAACCATTTAATCTAATCTCTAAACTTCCATACAGAAACGACTGAATGACACATCAATTAAATTGAAATTTACAGAACAAATCATTCATAATTCCTAGCTGATTGACAATAAAATTGGAGTTGAGAGTGCAAACTAACATGTCCCTTCTCAATAATCCTGTTCAACATCAGTATTGCTCTGCTTTTCTGTTCCCAAATCATGAGCCAGAAGTGCCCTGAAGTGCTAGGAAGAGGACCCTGTGCAGAAGGAAAAACATTCACAACTTGTCTGCTTTTGTCGAGCGGTCAAACAAAAACATAAAAAACACAAAATTGCAGTCAAATTATCAGAGTAACAACTTTCTCTTGTGTGAATGCATTTGTAGATGTTTGTCAATGTCTGGGTGCATGTATGTGAGGATGTTTGTTAATGTCTGTGTCAGCAAAATTAATGACAGGAGGGATGGATGAGTCAGTGGTTCAAATGCTGCTGGGGAAGCATGCATATCAAGTTGCAGTGAGGTCAGAAATATATTTCAAGGTCCAATTTGATGATGATGATAATGATGATGATGACAATAAAAGAAAGCTGCCCATTATGTTCAACCATCAAGTTGTTGAAAAATTCTGACCTGAGTCAGGATGTAGGCTCTTTTAGCTGCATCATATTTGACCAGACTTGCATTTATATAATCAATGTTATTCTTAGTGAGGCATATTCTGCTGTAGTCATCTGCAAAACAGTTTCAGCAATCTTATAAATGTCAATTGACAACAATCATCATGACAGATAACAAAATTTTCCACTGACAGAATGATTTCAAAAAATGAGTCAAAATTGATCACAATTTGCAGCTCAAATAAATATAGAGATTAGGCCTTACATGGACTGACATCCCCATATCTGTTTCTGTTTTTGAACTCTGGCTTCTTTGAAACTTTCAAACTGTAATCATGTTGCATCATGGCATCCATCCTGATTTTCTTTGAAAAGAAATAAAAATGACATTCCAGTGGATAATTCACCTTGGATGTTGATAATAAGATAACAGGCTCAAACAAAAGTATTTAATATTCTATATATAAAGGCATTAGCAATTAGCATTAAATCATTTAAAACCATTTCAAACAAATTCTGTTTATTATCTCAATGGCAACAGTGCATGTTATGAAATACTGTCTTAAAAGCCATGGAGAGCTGAAATTGCTAGAAATTCTGAGAAAGAATCCCAATAAGAATATTGTGCCAAACGACACGGTTTTCTTCCAGGAAATCTTTCCGACTCAAAATTAAAGAAACTCATCCAAGCAAACAAATGCATAAAATATCTGTCCATCATTCATCCACTCTGATGTTCAAAGCAAATAGAGATGATCTCCATTATTGCATCAATCTCATTCCTTCTAAATGTTACAAGTCAAGTTATCTTAACAACATATTCTGACTCCACAATCTCCTACTTTTCAATAAATCATCAATATGGCAAACTACTTCACTTTGTAGTTAGTGACAATATTTATAGTAAGTTATTTATTATACTAACACTAGTGAAAGACTGTTGGTAAGATGACATATTTAATTAGAATTTTAGAGTAAGAAAATAAAACAAATGGCAACAGCTAAGAATGGTGGATTAATTAGAAGATGCCTTTGTATCCAATTTTGATACATAAGATACTCAAACAAAAATGGATAATCTAGGTGAACATCTAGGTGAGTAAACTTAAAAAGCACAATACTTAATAGAATACAAGTTACAGATCTTATTTCAAGATGATGGTAATCTGTAAAAACTAAATATGCTTAGAAATTTCGTGGTTCTAAATGTCATTGAATCATATGCACCATACCAGTAAGTTAACGTTAATTGATTTGTCAAAAACAATCGAATGTCAAAAGCCCCAATACTGATAAAATTCAAATTTAATTTTACTACAAAAATAAATACTTTACCGTGAACACGTTTAGCCAGCTATTACTTTCATCAAATAATAGAAGTTCTTCGATTGGTCCCATGGTTCAAAATTTTGAGCCGATTTTAATTTAAACGAACTCTTTCTCAGTCAAAAATTTCAAATTTCCTTAAAAACCTAAAAATTCATCTAACGACCCTCATCAAAAATTGTCCTCGCGAACAATGCAGAAACAAAAAATACCAAGAAACCTTCGCCCAAGACCGCCATACGCATGGCTACCGAATGTTTTCAATGTCGGGGACGCGTTTTTATAAAGTTTATTTAATTTAACAAACTACTTACATTGAATGCAAATTTTATTAAAAAACATTGAAACTAGTATTAATACGTAATTTTAAAGATTCTTTTTCTAAATGTATGCGTATGTAAAATGATTCATGAATTCCACTTAAACCAAACTTTTACGTAAACTTTTGTGCAGACACAAATGGTTATTGATTGATTATTTAAATTGTGTACATTTTCTGTAGAATTAATAGTAAACAATTTCACTCTTTCAAATTTAAATTAATTTGATCGCTTTCTATTTTGTTCAAAATATTCATTTCAATAAATTAAATTGAGACTTTCAAATGATTAGTGGAAGAATTAACAATAACCAGACAAAAGGTGTGAAACCACTTCGATAACTCATTAACTCGGCTAGGCTCAGCTGGAGTTAGCCCGTTCCAGACCTGCAGTCCAATAATGTCGATAGACATCATCATCATCATCATCATCCCCGCTGATATTATCGTCAGTGTCACTTTTAGTCAAGTTGTGATAATTTGGCGATGGAACGACGTTTACCCTCGCATTCCCTACTGGGCACGAATGAAAGACAGGAGGGACGGCGCATGACCCAGGACAAAGTTGAACATTAATGTAATTATCATGAAGAAATAAGAAAAGTTTAAAGTGATTGAATCTACGCAGCAGACGTAGCAAATAGTTCGCCCCCAAAATGACCTCCTCGCTAACGGGATTGTGATGTTTACGTGGCACTGACAGCATCGTACCAGGGGACGTGTTTGTTAACTAATTACTCAGCTTTTGTTTCAGATACGTCGCTTGCGCTAGTGCAAACCAGGTTGTGAGAAAATTAAGACTATTATTATTATTATGAGTTAGTCCACAATTTTCCAGCCCATTAACATAGCTTAACATAACTTATAGTGGTTCAAGAATGTCTGCTATAATTCATATTCTATTAATGCTCCATTGCATTGGAGGACCAAACATGCGACTGTTTCCCCCCTCGTGCTATTCCATTCCCCAGATATTCTTTCCATCTTTTTTTCAGCCTCTCACATAATTACTTAAGTCAAGTGGATCAGGACTAGAGTGACAAAACCCGACACAAAACACCATTGAACTCAAAATTCAACAAACGACAAACTAAAGTCTGCTTCGAAATCAAATTCCATTGGCTAATGATGAGGATACCTGTAAAAATAAAATCAGAAGCAGCTGAGAGATTCAATTGGCGCAATGTAAGCCTACTTAATATGTAGACTATAATAATATGATATTTTAAACTAGTTATACGAAGCACTTGAGAGGCGATTCATACAAGCTCTCCTCTGAATCTATAGTTTCTCCTTCCAGGCACTGCTCATCCAACTTTCGATTAAATTTTACATCTGCTGACAGGAATTCTTGAGCAACCGAATATTTCAGCTCAGGTGTTCGGTTGTCAATGGGTTTTTCGAAACCATTCTCTCCTCCCAATTGGGCATTGGAGGCTGCAGAAAAAATGCTTATTATAATATTATTATAACGAATCACGTTAAAACAAACGAACACCTTACTAACATCTTCTTATCTCATTAGAATATTCTAATGGACCATCCGAAAAAACTGGTAGGAATGAACTCATAACGCCAGTATTTGGACTTGTTAGTTGTTCGCGACTTCGTATGTTTTCATGGCTGTTATCTACATTGCGACCAAATTTCTGAAAATTCTTTTTGATCGATAAATCGAGTACTTTCGGAGTATCATCTTCTGCAACAGGTTCATTAAGCACGTGTTCGATGACTTGTTTTAGAGGAGTAGTACAAACATCCGCCGTTTGTTTTGGAGACGATATGGTTTGACATGCAACATCTCTTAACGAAAAGTCGATCTTGTGGAGAGACTTCATTTCGTTCAAATCCGTTTGACATTCAACATCGCAGCTCCTCTTCAAAGGGAATGACTGACAAGCACTGGGTGTTTCATGTTCTTTCACGAAATTTAAATAAGAATTAGTATTTATTCCACTTGAGAACTCTAAACTTAAATCTTTTCCTTCTATGTTCTCTTCTTTGATCCTGGAGGTACTTTCACTCTTTTTAGGAATGATGTTGGCGCAATGCTCAACTTTCATGAAGCCCTCATGCATTGCAGAGTTATCATTCGTTTGCAAATTGTAAATTTCAGTATTATTCGCTGAAGCTCTTTTTTCATGACAATGTGCTATTGACCATACATTTGAAATTAAAGCTTCTGTTATTTTGTCCTCCCAGTTTGCTTTTAAATGTTTTGTATCAATTTCAGATTTGTCCATTTTTGAAGCAAAACTTGAAGAATGAGTATGTTCTTTCTCAAAGATATTTACAGCCTGATGATTCTTGAGCATCTCTTGGGAGCTCTTATTTGGGGAGTTATCACTAACAACGTCTTCACCTTCACAAGGTGATGACGTGTAGGAAAAACATGAACGTTCCACAAAGCATTCCTCGTCACCTCTAATTTCCATCTATTTAATAACGACACTAAATTAAAAATTTAAAAAACCCACTAAGTTTGTGTGAGAAATAAATTCTATCTAACCTCCACACTAGTTTGAAAGCATCCACTTGACACATTAGGCTTTTCCCCCTTGTGGTTCTGTTCAAAAAGATTCAGAGCAATTGAACCATTCTTGAAAGTGTCAGACATATTTGTCATCTCCAATCTATTTTTGACATCACTTGATACATGGTCATTAAAAGTGACTATTTTTGAACTCTTAGAAGGACGAACAAGTGGAGATTCGAGGTATTCACCAACTTGTTTCACTATTTTATCATCTTTCCAAGAACTAGAGGCTTGGGTCAAAATGCTTGTCTGATGGGTGCTTAAAAAATTAATTGTGTTAAAACCCACTTCCTTGCTAGAATATGTTGCACCAGCCTCATTTGACACAACAGGACAAGTATTATTTAGATTTCTTGAAGTGAAGTCAATTGATCTCCTCAAGGATGCCATCTTCCCTAAATCATCATGCTTAAGAAAAAATGGTTGATCCTTTTCATTGTCTATTAATCTCTGATGTTTATCTACTTGTGAAGTCTCCATAAAATTACAAATTTTGCGACAATGATTTTTTCCATATCTTCTCGGATTCATCTTGAAAATAAGTGTGCTTATGGTCATTATTTTTAAACATTCTTCAAAATTAATTTTTAATCGCAAATTATTCTATAAACCTTTTCATTTGGTTTTGATGGGGATGAAGTAGAGATATAACTGCTAGCTGTGCTGTTATTGATGCAGCCATTTATCTTTATCTTTGGTATTCTATAAACAAAACATATCGATAAATATTGCGCTTGAACAAATGCGCAATTTCAAAAATTGCCTGGATGATCTTGATAACTTATCCAAATCAACTGAATGGTATTTAGGTGAGCTCCTGCGATCCAGATTAACTTTGTTGACAATTACTCTTCCTGGTATGCCACAAAAAGTTTAAATTTATAAATAGTTTGCAGAACAGGATTTGTATACCTCTTTTGCGGCTAGTCTCCTCGGCCAAACAAAATATTCGCTGTAAGTCGAGATTCTTGACAAGCTTGACATTTGTTTTAAGCTTTTCATTTGAAATTGACGACGAAAAGGGATTATCGCTTTTAACATCTTTTTTAGCAAACCATTCCTGTTCGATATATTATAATAGGGTCAAACAATTTTAAAATACATGCTAAGACACCTGCTTGGGATAGAAAAATGTATAATGGTGTTTCGGACAGAAACATAACAAAATAATTAAACAAAAGATGACATTCAGATCTAGACAATTGAAATACAAGCCTGCTCTCGTTTTTTAATAGCATCCTCTCTTTTGTTCGCATACCTCACCCAATTCATCTCTTGGCGCCTACCGAAAACAAACAAGCAGACAATTATTCCCTATTCCGCCGGGGCCCGACTCAATCGATATTTATATTAGCTAAGATTTTTTATAATTTTAGATTATATTTTATCTAAACAACGTTTTAAAAATTATTTAACAATTTACATAAAATAAAATAATTATTTGAGTTAAGCAATTCGATTTGAGATGTAATGTAAAAATTCTCAGCAAGTGGTTAAACATTTCAATGCAATTTTATGAACTCTAACATATTTAAAATATTTTCCAGTATTATGTGTTTTAATTTGTTATGTGCACACGTATTTTATTTTTAACCGATCAACTGGATTACGTACGAGACTAAAAGTTGTAATAACAGGCAAATCCGGTTGAAATTTCTTTTTGAGCATGTTTACCTTAATGAAGACAGAGACAATAAACTCTGTTAGCTGATAACAAAACATTTCTTAGATTCTTTTTTAAATGCAACCGAAAAATATCTGAATAATACATTTATCTGCTTTATTGTGGGGAGGGAAAGTAATGCAAACCTTGTAGGGAACTTCCTAAATTTTTTTTGAAATTAGGATATGACTTTTTTGAATGACAGTCACTCAAATTATGCCACTTATTCACAGTGGCAACCAGCGAAAAATGCTGGGGGGCCTCAAGTTTAGAAAAGGGACGAAAGCCTGATGCAGTCGAAAAATGTTTGAAACTGTTCAAATCAAAACTACTAATTATAATTAATAAAGAATTAAAGATAGAACAGATTATTATTATTATGAGTTTGACTATCTTCCCTCTGCAGTCTTTTTTTGTATTTTTAATAATTTATCAATGATACAAAAGAAAGAAAATCAATGATCATAAATTCATGAAGTAACAGGGTTCGTGATTGTTGTGCCTATGGCATATTGAGAATTCCCCCCCCCCCCCCCACCAAAAAAACATCGGATTTGGAAAAATTGCAGGATCCCCCCAGCCCCCTTCCCCCCTGGTTGCGCCACTGCTTATTCACTTTACAACTTTTGTCTCTTCGAAAGGGTAATTGTGGTTTGAGGGTTTGCGGCTCGTGACGGTAAAAAATTTGTTTAGGGTTTGTCGATCATGGGTGCTCTGTCTTTGAAGTTAATAATTTAAAAATGAACTTGGAACAAAATTCAATAAGTCTCCCAAGAATTTAACATTAATTTAAAATCACGTGCGAATGCTAACGATGACACATGTTTGAAAGTCGTCGTTTAACTCAAACTTTGAACAACTGCTTTAAACAGAATATTTGTTGCAATGTAATTTGATTGAAAATTAAATTCAAAGCAATGAATCTTTAATTTTGGTTCAATCCAATTTGTTTTCAAATATCAGCAAATATTGGCTAAATTGTGAATCTTCAGGTTTGAGGCACATTTCTTTTAAAGTCGCGGTTCGACTGAAATAAAGATGTGATTAATTTAAAACAGATTTAGAAAGAAAAATTATAATTTACAAATTGATGACCAACTTTCTTTCATGTCATTACATATGCAAGTTGGACACCCCTGTTCATCCAATTCAAATCCAAAAGGGCAAAATATCTTGGGGCATATCGTCATTTTGCAGTCAGGAAATACTACAATACGAATTTCAATGTCAAGTTAATTTTGACAAAATATATAAATAATCAAGTAACAAATCAAGAATTATTAAAAACTTCTATAGTTAATTCGATAACACTTGGTCATCTATTACATAATTGGGTTCATATATTCCAGCTCAATGTTATCATAGCGATCAGGAATTGCATTTAACGAAATCAAATTTTTACATGACTTTAAAGCTTTTCTCACCTTTTAGTTGAACTTGTGGAAACATAACTACACAGAATATCAGAAGAATGGGATTGAGAAGTATCATTCTCAATTTAGCTGTTTAATACAAAAAATAACTTATTATTCCCAATATTCACCTCAAAGTTAACTTTAAAACACTCTCGATTATTAAGCTAGCAACAAAAATAAAATAATGAATTTTTTATGTTCGGCCTGCGAAATCGTGATTTCGTCGGCTAGAACTTCTAATATTTGCATTTATTTGTTGCAATATCCTCAGAAGTCAAGACCTTCGAGGTAACCTTTGCTTTTGACGCAGTCGTTGATCGAGGATAAAAATTAAGAACAATTTAAACTACTTGGATGTTAAAAATTTGTAAATTTCCAAAACTATTGCAATAACTCGATATACTGCGATGTATTTGAAGTGTTATATCACGTGATCACGACCCAACAAGGTTTATACGCTTTTAGTTTTAGAAACTTGATTTATCAACTTGTTAGGTCTTTTTAATTAACTTTCTAATGCCAAAGTTCTTTTCTCTTTTAATGATGATGACGATGCTGGAAACTTTTAAGAAATGTATTCTGATTACTAAATTAAGATTTTAATCTAATAGATTATTAATGATAAATAAGTGTCTACTCGAAATCTCTTCAGGGTGAAGTGGTTGTTAATGCAAATCATCGACATAAATTTGATAAGACGCCATAGGTTAATATGTGTATTTACCATAGGATGTATGTGTATTTACTAAATAGGGTTTGACAAATACATCGGATACAAGTTTGTACCCCTTAAATATAACTTATTAAAGTAAATTATGTGTTACAAAGTAAGTAAAATAAAGTTTTATTAATAAGTTGTTATTAAGTTGGTATTATTGTAGTTTAACTTAGCTAACATTTTAATTAGATGCATTGATTCAAACCAGTAAGTGTAAATTATTTAATATTTCTTTATTATATATATATGCAATCAATCACTTTTTTGGCATTTAGTAAACTATTAAAATTGTTTATAACTTTAGATTCAAAATAAACAACTTTATTCCGAAATTCATTATTGAAATTAAAGATACGTTTAAATGTCATCCAATGCATGGGCTGCTTGCGAATTTACATCAAGTCTGAAAGAAAAACGTGTTATTATCATGATCGCATCTATCATGAGGCCATCCTGAAGTTAATCATTTATTTATAAAATAGGATATGATGGAGGTGCTTCATTTTCAAGCGATTGACACAATACTTAAATACAATAAATGATTTTGCGATCTGCTTATAACTACAAATTTCAAGGCACAAAATTATGCACTGGTTATATTTTTAAATTACAAACCTTTCCAGAAGAGCAAAGGTTACACATGAAGTATGACGATGGTCACATGGTTGAGTGAGGTTGGCTGAATAGCTTGCGTTCCTTCATGAGGTGATAATAACTGAATTGACTCACATGGTGCACCTTCCCATGTTTTAAAGAAGTCGACATTTTAGGAAAGCCTTCGTGTAGGTGCGCTGAAATAACGATTAATTGCTTTTTGTTCATGAAGCATCTGCCACAAAGTAGTTGCTTCTGCATGTATCATTACTTGACTTAATGTCAGTATATTTCTTTATTAACTTAAATCATTGGTTTGAAAATTATATGATTTTGAATGGTGAATGCAAGAACATGGCAGAAGTAAAAGTTTATAATTTATTTAAAAATAAACTTTGGCTTAAAATACTTGAAATAATGCCACTCACTTTCCTACACCTGAGAAAGATATAAAAGTTTTTAAAAGTGAACCCATGTCGTTACGGTGAATGTCACGAAATCTCTTTTTATTTACTCATTAAACTCAGTAACAAATCATTAAAACCTGCAACCAAACGAGGCATTTTTATCGATCAAAAATGATTTTAAAATTATTCAAACGTTGAAGGTGTGATTAAAACATTTCCTTGAAAATCTTTCATCTTCTGAACATTTGTTGATTTGGTTTTAGATGATCTTTTACCGCATTCTTAGAAATCTTTGTCAGAGTCCTCCAGTTCTTAGAAAAATGTCGATCAATCCTACTAAGACGGCTGGTAAAATCCTCAGATCGTTTACATAAATTGTAAATAATGTGGCGTCACGTTTAATGCAAAATAAATTTCAGTCATTGTCTTCTGAAACAAAAAATACAGTAGCCATTTGAAAAGCATCCGCAAAATTTTAAGTGCTTCAATCAATAGTTACCTCATCAATACTTTCCCGTATAGACATCTTCAATAAATCCTCCTTCAAATACATGTGACGTTGTGACAAAAACACGAAGGGACTGTATGTAATATTGAACGTAAATTGATTAATTAAATAAACTTTAAAACAATTCAGCAAACCATATCTGTAACACATTCAGGAACAATACCAGCTCTGGCACGTAAGAGAAAAATCTGAAAGCAAAGCTCCTAATTCATAATTTTCGGGAAATTTTTCTATCTGAAATATAATAAAATAAACTAATTGATATTACTGATAGATATCAATTATAGTTTGTGTTTAACATTATAATCCAATTTAGACTGGGATTCGACAGACTGAGATTACCTTTAGAATATCTGCACTCATCAAAAATGCTGTGTGCAATATACTCATCAACTGCAGAGACTTTATGGCGTCGTCATAGTAAAGATGCTTCTCAATTGATAAATCAGCTTTATCATCATTTTTCAAATTCAACGAATTTTCAAATTTTTCATATGATTGCTGGTAACTCTGTAAACCAACTGAACTGTAATCTGAAAGATATGGTTCAAAATGTAAGAAATAATATTTTCCAATTTTCTCCCATCCTTTGCTGTTAAAATCCTTATACAAAAGAATAATAAAATATAGTTAATAATCATTTTAAATTTTGAGTAATTAAACTACAATAAGTAATTACTCACAGCAATGGAAAGGATGTTATTCAATGTATCTATAACTATATCCCTGGTAAATCTTAAAAAAGCATGTTCACTTGGAATATCATCTTTACAGCTAGAGCATCTCTTAGCAGCCTAAAAATTGTTAAATAAAGTAAACCAACTCGGATATTTTACCTTAATTTAGGTTGCTACATTTACCTAATTAATGAATAATTAATTCGTGTAATATTACCTGCACACATCCATTGACAAAATATTCTACGAGCTTGACCCTCTGATCGTCATCACTAGCAGACATGAAGTATGCATGCAAATGGTCAATTTTCAAGAGAAATTATCCAAAATCCTTAGCCATCAAAGTGCAAATATATGATTCGGGATCAAGCTGTTAAAATGCATGAATTATAATATTCTAAAATTGAAATGACAGAGTACAAATAATAAGGCAGCATTTTATTCCAGATAGCAGGGGAAGCATTTGAAAAGTCAACATTTGAGTTGCTGGAATTAGGTGGATGATGAATGAAAACTATTGGGTATATGGCGGTGGCAAAATAGATAGTGTGAATTAACTGTAATGAGAGTTTTGCAAGTGACAAGAGCAACATTAAAAATGATGTGAGGGTGAAAGGTAAATAATCAAAACTAATTACCCATGTGTACTAATATAACCACGCGTTATTTATATGCAATAAATACTTAATAAATCCCGGGTATTAGTATAGATGGGATTTTGAGGAACCTCACAAGAATCTGGAGGTTTTGAAGGGAACGCACCAAAAAGAAGGAAATAGAAATAGTCCAAGATGGAAATAGTTAGTGCATTACTGGAGATTTTACAGAAGATGAAGTTGGTACCAAAGATAATGTTTTGGATGAAGTGTAGAAAAGAGTAATTGTAGTTCAAGCTATTTAATCATGAAATTTGAAAAAAAAAAACATTAAAAGAAAATTATCATCACCGTCCATGTAGAGAATTTATGTTCCAAATTGGAAAACCCGTTGATGTCCAGTCGATCAAGTAATATCTCAGCTGGAAAATAAAATTACAATCAAAATAATGAAGCAGCTATAGGATAATATAAACCACTTTAAAATAAAACATTATCCAATTACATTGTCGAGATATCCATGACGTAATCCTTTGCTCCCTTGGACATTTGGGTTGAGGTATGGTTTTCAGTTTCGTTATCCATACAATGACATTTTTAGAGACTATAAATAAGAAATGTTTATGAAGAAAGTTAAAAAAAATGGTCAATTGCGATTCAAATAAATATTCATAATTTAAATAGTGTAAATTACGTTGAATAAATTTCTCATTGCATTTTTTGAGCCAGTCTTTGTACTTATCAGTGATTAGTCGCATATATTTCATTGCTAGCCATACATTTGTCAGCGTCATTAATTCAATTAAATTTAGTATGAATCTATTAGAAAAAAAGTATATAGGTTATAAATTGAATTATTGAATATAATATATATATACTACTGTAATATAGAGATTTCAAATCCCGTAAATATTCCCTCTGGTGCTTTAACGGGCAACCGTACGAATATAGTAATCTGAAATTAATAAAAATTAGTTGTTTTAAATATGTATGAAGTTTTAAATTATTAGGTTACAAACACTTAGAGTTTCTAATGTCTGGGACCAGTAAGTCGTCAATTTCACAAAGACTTGTGTCTGAAACTTCAGCCAGATTTATACTGAAACAATTAGTTAAGCTTCAACATTTTACATATATAATTCATATAAGGAAACTTTTTGTTTTAATTACAATTACCAAGAAAATCTTAAATAGCTAAATAATTCTTACTAAAGTAAGTAAAGTTTCATTAGGGGGCGTTACGAAAAATTAAATCCACTAACCTCACTCGAAAACATACTTCTTCTAATCTTACTGGGTTATCGTTTTTAAATAATTCTAAGTTGTTAGTTCCGGTATTTTCTACTTTGAAGTTCGACAACAGTGGCCCAGGGTTTCTTTCAGACAATGTGATTCGGGTGGCATTCCAGGAGTTCGGGAGGGTTCTCTTGTACCAATTTGAAATCAAATAATTTGTCAGTTCAATAAATAAATTTTTAATAAATAACAACACCATACAAACATATTAACAACCAATTACATAAACCAAAATAAAAATGAAACTTTCGAAGATATCTTAGTCGCCGTAAAAATACCCGAGCGATAAATTAATAAACAGGAATCAACATGTATTTATGAGTGGCAGATCCACCGTAACAAATCTTCTTGAAGGCAGGCAACAATGGTCGAAGCACTCCAGTCCAGACATTCTGTGGACATCATATACTTAGACTTTAAAAAGGCGTCTGACTCCGTCATGTAATGTTTAATGTTTTATTAACGTCCGTTGCATTGCTAGATGATTAGGACGGCGCTCCCGCAGCTGGGTTTGAATCCGCGCTGCCATCGTGAGAGGCGCAGCCTTAACCATTAGGCCATGCGGGCGTTTGACTCCGTAGGGCACAACAAGCTTTTAACCAAATGATTGTCACTATTTATTTATTTGTTTATAGTCCTTTGCATAACTGAGATGATTTGGACTTAGATTGTCACTAGAATTTTAGGCCTAATTATATAAGCATGCATCGATAGCCTAACGGCCTGCATGCATCGCATGCACCTGCGCTCTAAAAAAAAACCTTCCTCTATGCGCGCGCGGCTTAATCGGATCATTTCTCTGTGGGCTCTCGACCTGTTCACATCGTTCTCTCCGCGTAGACGCATTCGCATAGTTAATTTTCCGCAAAAATGTCATTTCACCCATCGTCGGCCGGAAAAGGAATCGCGATTCCAAAATTGCGATGCAAGTATCATCCCCAGGCAGAATTATTGGAAGATCACCATGCTGGTGACGTGGTCTGCTCCGATTGCGGACTCGTCGTTGCCGATCGTGTCATCGACGTCTCCAGCGAATGGAGAACTTTCAACGATAACGGCGAGTCAAAAGACATGAGTCGAGTGGGAAGTGCCGAAAACTCGCTTTTCGACGGCAACGACCTGTACACAAAAATACAAGAGTACGCAACCAAGTCGGGCACCACCACGTCGGAAGCTAGCCAGGTTCCGAAGTTTAAACAGTCGAGCGCCGTAAAGGCCATGTGTCAATCGCTCGGCTTTATGAAAACTATTTCGGACAGGATGAACCTTTCCGCGGACGTCTTGGAAAACGCCGTGCACTTCTTCAAGAGCGTGCAAGGAAAAATGACCATGAAAGGCAAGAATAAGGAGGCCATCATGGCCTCGTGCCTTTACATAGAATGTCGCAGGAAGAACGTTTCGAGGACCTTCAGCGAGTTCTGCGCGGCCACGGGGGTTGCCAAAAACCTGATCGGAAGGACGTTCAAGTCCATCTCGAGCTTGTTGGACGCAAAGCAGCAGCTCAGGCAAGACTCAGGCGTGGCAGACTCGAGGTTCTGCGCTCACGCCGGATTATCCGCCGGCATTGCCAAAATAGCCAGACAGATAGCCGTAAAAGCTACCGAAATGGGAATCGTCGGAGGCAGAGCGCCCTCTACCGTCGCCTCGACAGCTATGTATATTGCCGCAGAAATTGGAGGGTGCAAGAAACCCTTCGAGGAAATCAATCGAGCGACAGGGGTCTCAGAAGGTACCATTAAGCAATGCCTGAAGGTATTACTCCCCAGGCTCAAGGAAATCTACAAGAAGGACGACAAATGAAGGAGGAGCTTTATTTTTTTTTTATTTTTTACTTTCTTTCGTGTTGTTTGAGAAAAATAAAAATGATTAAAAAAAAATCTCGCTTACCGTGTACCAATTTAATCTTTCGTAAATTCAAAAAAATAGAAAATCGCTAATATTATTGAAAAATTACCTTCTAAATGCACTAGATGTCGCTAGAATAATTGGGCCTAATTATAGATGCACGAAAGCGGCCTGCATGCATCGCATGCACCTGCGCTCTAAAAAAAAACCTTCCTCTATGCGCGCGCGGCTTAATCGGATCATTTCTCTGTGGGCTCTCGACCTGTTCACATCGTTCTCTCCGCGTAGACGCATTCGCATAGTTAATTTTCCGCAAAAATGTCATTTCACCCATCCATTATTTTTGGGTAGACAGTTTTTGGTTTAATTTTTTTTTACATTTTAGTATCAAATGAATTGCTTCAGTGTCAGTGTCAATTTTATTGACAAAATTTGTGGAGTTATCTGCTGCCTTAAATATAACAGTCACTTAAGTTTTGAAATGATATTTCAAAAATTACAGTTTAAAGTAAAGTTGTGATTAAATTATCATATTGTGTCTTATTTAATCCTGTCATTAAATGCTTATACGTCGAGAAAAGATTATGAAAATATAAATTGACAAATTTTATTATTTTGAGAAGATCTATTATCTGAACCTTTCTTTGAGCCCTGCAAATAATTACCACCAGGAAGAAGGATTTTAAATATGTAGGAAAGCAACAGATGCTCTGAAGAACAATTAAAATTAAATTATAATTGAAATTATTTATTTATTTTACTTATCTACTTATTTCAAAAAATTTGCTCAAAACACAAATATGAATAAAAAGAAAAGAAAGACAATTAATAAAGAAATATGAAAACAACGACGAGAGAAAAAGAAGCAGCAGAAATGAAACAGCGGAGCAAATCATCGCATTTCACGACGCTCAGTGAACAATAATTAGAAAACGAGAGAGGTCAGAATACTAAACAAAACTTTGAAAACGAACAAAAAGTACCAGCTGACTATCTCCTTGGGGAGCCGGCTGCAGATTTTTGTAACGCGATTAGTAAATGAGAATTTTATGGCATCGATTTTGCACGTGTCTGACCGTATTTCGAAAGCATGACCATGTGCCATGTGATAATGAGAGAATTTAGCGTAATTCAAAAGGTCTATGTAACATTTTTTACATGAAATCTAAAATAATGCATTGCCATTCAAGAGTTTGGAGTCCGAGAAGTTTGAGTAGAATGAGGTGGTGAAGGTTCGAAATGCTGAATGGATTGGAATGGATTTGGTAAATCTTTGAGGTGGGTAAGCCAGACGTGTGAGCAGTATTCAATGGACGAACGTACAGTGCTTTGATTTTACCCAGGAGGTCTAACGTCCAATGTTATTTACCCGAGAGATTATAAAATGCATTTATGTAGGTTAAGATCAAAGTTTATTTAGATTTATTGTAACATTTAAAAAAAAATTAATATGTAAATATTATTTATATAAAGATTTTGCAGTTGAAGCCATACAATGTAAACAGCTGAACAATAAGAACCTCATTCTTTGGTTGTCAATTTGTTACGGAGCGTGTTCTCTGAGATTTCATTTGTGAAGTTTCTCAGTGACTTTAACTAACTTTTCGTGTCTTTTTTAATGCGAATTTCGTAATTTCGCAAAATGGTAAAATAATGAAAGTTCTGAACATTTAATATGAGATAATAATATTAAGCTGTAATAAACTTTATTAAAGTTGATTTACTTGTCAATAAATATAAACTTTATTAGTTCACTATTAAAATTGAGGTAATAAAATAAAATTATTGTAAAATAGGCGGCTGATCCTCTAAGAACAGCATGGTATCCTCCCGAACGATCAAGAATGATTCTCAACAGGAACGATTCTATCGCCAGGTTATTGTTGTGCATTTCAACAGACTTTGTCTATCGTTTATATTACATATATTAAATTATTTGTTAATAATGTTATTAAAATTTTGGTGGGATTTTAGGTGATTCTTTAAGGAAACTTCTATCAAAATGTGTAATAACTAATTTGGCGAGCAATAACGTGCTGCATAATTATTGTTCAACAGTAAAGTATCATTAATCATTGGTTCATTTCTAATAATTTATTTCAATCAATTTGAAATCGATTTCACTTAATTAACATTAAACGCTTATTTAGATTTCACAATTCTTATCGTATTCCTGTTTGCAGCTTTTCGTTTTATAGTGTTGGTATTTAATATTTATTTGTAAAATTAATGGATATTTTGAAGCAACAAAAACCAAATGAAATACGAAGCCGCTAGCAAGAGCTAAATACTATGAATACTTTCTATAGGTTTCTTATGCTCTGGTAACTTATTATCGCACACCTGACCAATTGTGTGGCGACTTGGCAAATTTAAGTCTTTCGTTGAAGAGCTATATCTAGTACTCTCTGTACATATGGAGTCCATCATTTTCCATGATTACTGTCAAAAGTCTTGAACTGTCTTGAACTTAATTCAGTGGGCAATTTCCACGTCCGCAGAAACTTTGTCGCTTAGAGGCTTGTTTGACACGACAAGAAATTAGTTATTGATTTTACTTATGAACTCTTCTGCCGGTCACTATCAATGTGGTATTACCCGAGCGGATGATTGTGGTGTAGGAGGTCAGTGAAGTATTTGAACCGAAACCAAATTGTTTTTTGTAGTGAACGCAATCAGATTAGCCACCCTTGCCCACTTTGTCATCAGTAAAAATAGTTAATAGTTTCTCAGCTTTCTATTTAAATGCTTAACTGTAACTAATCGATTAATTAAAATAATAATAAAAATTTAATAAAACGTAACTTAAACGAGACTGGTTGTCATTTAAGAATGCTTTTGAATATTTTTCAAAATCTAAATGCCTTTCAGCTAAGCATTGATATGCGAAACGCCTCTTTACGCTTCAAGCAATTTTAACTCCCCTTACAGAGACTACACAAATCTTTCAAGTCATTGAATAGCAATTGCTTTCTGACATCATTGAAACTGTTTTGAACTTTTAAATACCACATCTTTTATATTGAACATATTAATAAAAATTTAACATATCACTACAGAAGTAATTAATTATTTTGGGGCTTCTTGTCTTCAGTTGATTAACTATAACTATCTTAATTAGAAAGTTATTTTAAATTTTATTCAGCAAATATTATAACTATATGCATAGTTAATCAATTTAATTAGAAAGTTATTTTAAATTTCATTCAGCGAATATTTAAACGGACTTATATATCCGAGGTTTAAGGACGTCAAGGCACTGCAGCAAACTCTAGCAGTCAGACATTCAAAATAAGAAATACCAGTGAATAAGAAATAAATAAATCAATTAAGAACATGCAAACAAAACAGTGGTGGGTTAGTAAAATAAAAGTCTAGGTTAGTGTGATTTAGATTATGAGTAGCATTCATAGAACAAATGAGTCTTTGGTTGAGCGTCATCTGCTTCATTTATTGTCACAATTAAAGACTAATAATAATTAATAACAGATTAAAATAAATAATTGAGTTTTGACAAAACAATGAATGTACATTGAGGTTATATAAATCTAAATACAAATGTAACACTTGGGTTTTAAAGTAAGTAAAAGTCTAATTCGTCTTTAATGATCCAAAATAAGCGTTTGTTAAGCTTTGAAATTTCCAAGTCAAAAAACAAGTGATAATATTAACTTGTGAACACAGAGAAAAATGGCCCAAATGAATGTTTTTAATCCAATGATAATTGGATAATTAATTGAAATAAAATTAATTGTACCGATTCAAGTATGGTTTGATTTGTTTCATTGATGTTTTAATCCGATTAACTTTTATGAAAATGAAATGTAGCTTACTGAATCAGTAGCATTCAAGCGACACCACGAAATTTTGATTTATGTCTCCAACTGCGAGCGAACTATGAGATCTTTTGTTATCACGACAATCCATTTTATCCTTAGTTCAATAGCATAATATTAATACTCATTCAGTAATATTATAAATTCTGTAATATTCATAATAACCGATAATAATGTTCACGTGCAATAAATAATAAGATTACATTCAAATGATGTTATTTCTTGCAGAAATCGGCCTGGATTAAGCCAGTCACAGAAGCTTGCCATTGGATTCGGAACCACAGCAGGCATTTTGGTCCTTATTGGCATCATACTTGGAGCAGTTCTTGGCACCCAGTTGAAAAAGCCTCAAGAAAGTTGGTTATTATTATTTATATTCTATTTATGTTATTATTATTTACATTATATTTATTTTATTATTATTTATATAGTCTATATTCACAAGGGTCTATCCTTAGACAGTTTGACAGTATAATAGATAGTTTGAGTTTGCTATAAAAATTCAAATCATCAGCATCATCATCATCATCATCATTACTGATCATCAAGTCAACAAGACCAATGACCTACCTGAGCATTTGACCTGCCATAAGTGCATATTTTAAGCGCCGGAGTATCATATGAACCCAAGCACGAGAGAGATATCACATGTTATCCTTCATATTTTTATTACGCATTCATTCTACAACATTCACAGGCCTAGAAATGTTTACATTTTCTATATTTATTTATAAAAGTTAAATTAAATTTTATGTCATTATATATATTTATATCAACAGCTTCAAAAGCAATTGGTGTTTTCAAAAAGAAAGTAACGGCTTAAGAAACAATAATAACAGCAGTGATAATAACATATTAACATATTAATGATAATAATATATTAGCATGTTATGACGATATGCAATTACTATAAGGTTATAATGACATTATGCAATATTCTTTATTCTTGCAGCTAACGCGTTCAATTTGAGCTACACAACAGAAGGTTAGTTTCTGACTAAAAAATTATTTCTTGGTACTCTATCTTGCAAACATGTTGTTAATCAATATGAACGATTTGATTTGCCATTTGAAAGCGGCATAATGATCAAGCTGCTTATGTTGACAATTAATAATATTATGGAATTATTAAATTCTTTGGAAGGAAATAATGGGAACGGATAGATGACCTTATTTATTTATATTTTAAAGTTTAATTTGTAAATTTGTTTTTAGCACCAACAACGATTAGTCCAAGTAATTTTATTGTCTTCTTTTTATGAAATCATTTTTGATCGAGAAAGGCTATTTTAAAGGCCATCTTTCGTTTAAGTACACTATTATTTTTTTTTATTATTATTTTTTTTAAATTATTATTATTATTATTTTATTATTATTATTATTATTATGTTCCGATGATCACCAACAGAGAGATTACATAATCGTTTCACGTTGAGGTCGTGATCTAGACATTTAATTTATTCACATTCGTGAAAACTCTGAATTGAAAGAGAATTTGATTTTGACAAATGATTGGTTTTGCTTCTTTTGCAGCTCCAGTCGCAAATGGTTAGTAAAAAATTTAAGAAATAAATAAAACCACATTCTAATAACTATTTTGCTATGTGATTATAACTTGTAAATGTTGCCAACAATTCTGTGTAATGCGATCATAGCATACGATTGAAAGTTACATACATAGAGATCGTGTTAATTTTATAATATGCAGTGTATATTAGGATGATGATAATAATATTGATAAAAATATTATTAATAAAATGATAATAACAACTGGTAATTAAATCCACGACCCTAAAGACAATGCAGAAGTTATTAATCTTTAGGTGAAGGATAACCTTCTGTTAATGTCAGAATGAATGGCATCTTGTGATTGTCTTTTGTTTTTATTAGGTCAAATTTTGACTTTTAATAAGTTACTTCAATAAGTCAAAAGTGAATGCATAAGGATTGAGGAAGGTTGCTTTTCATTAGGTGCATGAAATTTATTCCAAACATGAATTTATTTAAAGTATCATTGCATTCAGTACGTTAAAAAACCGTTTATTTGCTGAAATTATGAGCAATATTGGATTATCTTCATAATATTAATATTTCAAAAATAAGAAATAAAATATGTTACATCTCCGCAGTTACTCAGAACTATTCAAATGAATGACACACATTTATTAAAATTAGGATATTTCTAAATTTAAAATAAAAATGTTTTAAGTAACCTTTATTTTGGGTTCTCGTCATTCTTTCTAAGTAAAAACATTCAATTGCTTTCGATGAAGTCCTGACCTCAGAAAATTATATCTTCTTTGAATTGAGATTTTTAAATATGACCCCTATGCCAAATAAAAATACATGCAGTATGTAAATAAAATTGTTTTTGAATAGCGTTTGTTGAGATTTTTGAATCATAGAAAGATCATCCGAATTGACTCGAATTTACCTAGAAAGCTTCAGATTATCTGAGTAACCTGTATGTTATGATGACACAATATTTCCGAAGAAGGATTAATTTTCTCTTGGATGATGGTTCAATTCAGTGTCACTATTTCATATGTTTTCGGGTGGGAGAAACAAATTCTCGAAAGATTTCTCTGGTTTCGATGCGTTAAATGTGCACGCAAAAAACTTTTCAAATGTCAACATTAACACAACTAACAACAAGTTTCTCGCGTTGTTGCTGATTGCTTTAAGGCACTTTTGAACTTGTGAAGTTACTGCGGAGGTATTAAAAAATAATTCGCTAAGATGTCACACTGGTTCAACAGTCTTGAAATAACACTTGCCAACATTGTTGGCTGGAGCAAATATTTTTTTTTCAATTCTATGATTGTAAAGTAATTTGTATTTTATCACCCAGTATATGTAGTTATTATAAATGTTAACACTGCATGGCATATTTTTCATAATGGCCTCAGAAGTTCAACTAGACACACAAATGACTTTGGACAATATCACCTTTACAAACGACCTCAAGGATCCAAATTCTGAAGCTTATAAAAAATTGGCGAATCAAATCTGCGATGAAGTAAATTTCAATTTTCAATTAATTCAGAAACTTTTGCCGAATTTTTCACATTGAAAATCAACAACGTATTCTTGTTTAGATGAAGAAAGCAATGCCGCAGGATGAAGTTGATGAAATCGACTGCTCCAATACAGAATTTAGGTTTGTGGATCTTTCATGCTGTGGCCAAATTAATATTTTGATCTGATTTTTCTTATGCGATATAATGAAATGTGATGCATATCCTTAAATCTTGTTAAAATTTACGTATTTCCTTATAGTCCTTCAAGTTGATGGACACAATTACTTACCTCTAATAATTATAATATTATAATATATTTTGAAGTACTTACAATTACTCCTTAACATTCTAGCCCTGGAAGTGTGGTGGTCAGATTCGTCTTTAAAGTGATAGTGAAGAAAACAGTCACGGTCTCTAAGGCCAGCTTTGGCAATTTGATTCAGAGTTGGGTAAAACTTAGGTTCACCGGTGGCAAAAGTAGTCTACAGGCAAAGAAAGACTCCTTTAAGTTTCAAAATCTCGGAAGTAAGTCTTAAAAATATAACATATTGAAATAATCATTTTTAGTAAGTAACTTCAATAAGTTAATATCTTTCTCTTTCAATTGCATAGCGAATCAGATTTGTTTTTTGAGAATTTCATTTAACTACTTTTTTTTGTATCAGTTTGCAATCCAAATCCATGCAAATATTCTGGAAAATGCATGGACGTTGGTGGTGGTGAATTCAAATGCCAGTGCAAGCCTGGAAAATATGGAAAAACATGCGATGACGGTAAAATGTGGAATTTCGTTATTATAAATTAATTTTTTAAACATGCCGTTTTCATAAACTCTTTATTTGCGCTTAGTAAGAGCTATTTAATTTATTGTTATGTTTAAATAATTTAATTGAACTAAATCAGATCCGACATTCTGCACTTGTTCCGGGGATCCACACTGCAAAACGTTCGACAAATTAGCCATGGACTACCAAGGAACATGCAAGTTCGTACTCAGCGAGGCCAGAGACAAATCGTTCACAGTTTACTCTCGAAACATCAACATCAAAGGGGTTAAGAGAGTGTCTTGGGCCAGATATATAGAATTGAAATACAATAACCTTGTCGTGAGAATGGGTAAACTTGACCCATACAATATTAAGAAACCTAACGCCGTTTGGGTGAGTAACATTGATAATCACGTGAATTAATATTACCTAAAAATCTACAATTAAATCCTGTCTATTAACTTATTTATTTAATCATGTGCCTATTTAAAAGGTAAATGGGGTACAAGTGAACCTACCATATCAGAAAGCAGATGTAAACATTTATAAACAAGGGCAAACTCTGGTATGCAGGACAAAATTTGGTTTGATGCTCACATATGGCAAATGGCAAGCCAGGGTTGGATTAACGTCGAAATTCAAAAATAAAGTTTGGTTTGATTCATTTCTTTGTCTTTAATTTTCGAATTTTATCTCATTATAATTATTTTATCTCATACTTCATATTCTAACTTTATTGAGGTTTATAGATATAAGCTTCCAATACTATTTGTTCATTAAACTAAATTTGCATAGACACAATAAAATTTTAAGTCATAAACTTAAATGTCCATAAAAGCATGACTGCATTGAGCAACAGATTGAAAAGAACATATTTAATAATGTGTTAATTTTATTGCTTAATTTATCGAGTTTGTAAACATCTATACGCATTTGAAGATTTGAATAGTAAGTCGAATTGAATTAACCGTTATTCTCGACTGAGCCCATTTATTAAATATTAAATTAAAACCTTAAATTACAATATTTGTGATAAAAAGATCCATAATTAGTGATGCAAACTGATTCATTAATGCAGGTGACAGGATTTTGTGGAAATTTTGACGGGAACAAGAAAAACGATGCATCTACCAGTTCAGGAGAATATGTCTTCCAAAAGAAGAATTTTGGGAACATCATTGGAAACAGTTACATTGTTCAGGACACGGAGAAGCAACCTTACAGGTTATTATAGTAATGATCTTATCTGAGATTCTCAACGGTTAGAGTGTCTAAAATAATATTTTGTAATAATGTAAGGTAAATTGTAATTAATTTTATTATACAGACATTGTGTGACTAGAGGGCAGAGTTTATTTAAACAGAACATATTTCCTTGAAAGAAAAATCTTAATAATAGATAATTTTGAGAATGTTTAAAAGCAAATCTATAATTCAATAACTCTTAAAATTATTCATTATAACTGATTACAGAAGGCTTTCTATTTCTTTGACGGAAATTATGGAATTTATTACCAACCTAAAATAATTGTTTTCCAGTGCTTCATGCAAACTGTCAGATAATGAAGTTGGCAGTTCTGCATGCCCAGGTGTGGACCTCAAGAAAGCGTTATTCCTCTGCCAACAAATCAAGAATCCCACTGGAAAGTTCAAAGCTTGCGTCAAAGCTTTAAAACTCGACGATGTTTGTTTCTTTAAAATTTAATTTAAAATTTACTTTAAAATTTACTTTAAAAATATTTTTATTAATTAAACAATTTTACTCAATTAATAATACTGGTTTATTATTATCAATAGCAAATTCAATGATTATAAAAAATAAATCACGACGCTCCAACGCCAAATATAATAAATACGTTGAACTACCTTTTCCATTTCCATAATCATTTACTGATCATCATTCCATACTAATGCCCAACAAGTCAGCAGCAGATCCTGGGTCTTTCTCAGTAAATTCAAATCAATCAGGACATTCAAACTCCTTTTACAATTATTCCTCTGTAGCTTAAGTCTTTGTTGAGATACAGCATTGTAAGGTAACTTCAGCAACAGTCTTATGTTATTGCTATCTATCCTGTGGCGAAAGTAAGTCTTGTTATCAGAAGACCAAGTACCTACTTACAAGAGTCCTGGAAAGAACAAAACGACCCATTGGGTCATGTATCAGACTATACAATGCATACACGTACTATTGTCACTATTACACTATATAACAGTTCGTAATGAATGTACTTTAATAATATCATTTGATTAGTGAGAATTATTTCATTTAAGATTACGCTAAGAATGTGTGATCGGTATACATAGCGCTTTGACAATCATTTAATTAAATCTGAATAACCAACCAATTTTAAATCAATTTCAGCAATTCATTATTTGGACAGGTATCTGACTTTAGTAGTTGGTGTGACTTCGATGTCAAGCAGACGTGCGATGCAACGGTTGCTACTGCAGCGGTAACTACTTTTGTCGAGTCCTGCTTCGAATTTGATTACACTCTCGTACAAAATGTTCTCGATTGGAAAAAAGAATTCAATATAACTAAAGGTACTCAAATATCGATGGCCGTATTCAACTAATTTGTTTTATATAAGTCTTATGTATTTTGTCGCATTTCTGCAAATTTTGAAGCTCTAAATTAGATTATTTTGTTGTCACGTTCATGCTTCTTAGGAAATTGTTGTGAGATATGTTGAGATTTCTGTATGAGCAAGTAAGATTATCTTGACTGATTGCTAAGATGCAATTTTTATTTTTACACCTAAACTTAAGTTAGGAAATGTAATTTTACAACATTTTGAATTATTTTAGTTTTAGAATAGTTTATTTGGCTACCGATAAAATCATTTGTCGTTTTTACAAAAAGATGATGAATTTGATGACGAGGACAACTGCACTGGTGGTACAACACCAAGCACCTCGGGATGTCAAAACACTTGTGACAATCAAAATGCCACCATGCTCTGTGACCTTCCTGATGTTGTTGGTTCCTGTTCATGTCCCTCTGGCACTTTTTCCTTCAAGGACAACTGCGTGACCCAAGCCATGTGCGGTTGCATTCACACGGATGGATCGGCTCATTTTGTGGGTACCTTGGATATCTCATGAATTATGATGAATACGTTTAATGCTTATAACGCCGTTGATATTTGAATTGATATTATTAACTATCAAACAATTATTTTCGTTGAAACAATTCATAACGTAATTGTTACTCTGAAAGCCTAAAAGAATTTCACACAATCGTAGCTGTAATTCGTTTATATTTTCTTCAAAAGATTAATGAAACGTGGCTCAGTGAGGATTGTTCCAAGAAATTCACTTGTTCAGAAGGCGGAAAAATATCAACTTCTTTAAATTCATGTCGTTTTGGAAAAACATGCGTTCGGTCCAAGTGCTCTGGTATTTATTTTTTGTCTTCTGATTACGTTATTAACAATGATACACTAATATTAGTTTATTATTATTTTAATTAGTTCATGATACTGAAGTTAATTACATTGCAAATGCCCCACTTTCACTACAACTTCAAAATAATTATTAGTAATAGTTATGACTGAATAATAAGATATTAAATTAACAATAATTCATAAAATAATGAAGCTTGCAACCCTGTGAATCCCTGTAAAAATGGAGGAACGTGTATGGATATTGACGTCAGTCCTGGTTACAAGTGCCAATGTTCACCTGGTTACTTAGGACCCTTTGTGCTTCCAGTAAGTTATTTTGCTTACAAGAGTTTTGTTTCCAAATTTTCTGATTTTTGGAAAATATTTAAATTTAATTCCACTACAGCCCGCGTAATGTAATGCTTTGAACATATAATCTTTTCAAAATAATCATAAAATATTATGATTAGTAACTTGAATTTTGAATTAAGACAGAAATCATGTCATGTCCTATCACTAGATTGTTTGTGTGGTATAAAATGCTAACAAATTTACGAGATGTAAAATGGCTCCTACATTTTGAAGGTCAAGCTCTCTGCCAATGTTTCGGAGATCCTCATTGCATCACCTTTGATGGTTTGCCTTTGGACTACCAGGGAACCAGAAAACACAAGTTGGTGGAATGGATGGGGGACCAAAAGAACCTTCCGTTCACTATATTTGGCAAGAACATCAACTTAAGAGTAAGAGTTTTAAAATTTCTTGTTAATACATTGTCATTGCCATAATTATAGTTGTAAATTATGTAGGGATCTACAAAAGTTTCATTTATGAACATGGTGGAGTTGTCTTACAATGATATGCTCATCAGAATGACCAAGGCCTACAAATCCTCTGTTGCACCCATCATTGTTACTGTTAGTGATCGGTCGATTTGATTTCAGAAAAAATTGTAAATATCACATTGAAGCATGTGCTTCCTTGAGGCTGGCTCTTTGGGTTTATTTGATTTTATTTGCTTTCACTTTTTGATTTTTCTGTGTATATAACGGCTTGTTTGTTTGGTTCAATAAACTCATAAACCCCGTTTTAAAAAAACACATGACAGACACAATTTAAGCTTATTATTTAACAATCATTGGCATTAACTGGTAAGCCCATCCCGATCAACAATGGCATTTTTTAATTGCAACGAGCAGGTAAATTTCGAAGAAGTAGAAATTCCCTACTCGAGAAATAACCTGACCATCTTGAGGAAAGGAAGATTTGTTGAACTGAACAACAACCGGGGTCTTCTGGTGAGCTTCAGCAGCAACTGGCAGTTCAAGGTCAAATTGTCAGCAGATTTCTTTGGAAAGAACGTGACGGGACTTTGTGGTAATTATGACGGAATTACTAGCAATGATAAAAAGAAGGCAGATGGAAACTTGGCCGCTGGAAACACCTCATTCAGCTGGGGAAGAGATTTGGGGGATAGTTTTATCGTTCAGAACGATACTGAAGATGATGAGTAAGTATTCAAGATGATTGTGTTTTAGGTTCTATTAATATTTATAATGAGTTCCTAACTAATTAAAACCTGATGACACCTGTTATAGCAAGTTTTTTTTTAAACTGTGCAGGAAACTTGCAACTCCTACTGACTCAACTCCTCCAGATTGTCCTCCAACAGTCCTAGAAACTGCCAAACTGGCTTGTACCTTCATCATCTCAATGACGGGCCCCTTTTCCAAATGCATCAGCAACGTAGCTTCATATATGGTAGGCATTTTTATAATAATAATTAGCTCAAGTAGTTTTCGAGCGCTTATTAACAATAATAATTGATTAAAACCGCTTAAACAGCTCCAGCAGATGTATGATTGGTGCATGTTCGATGTCAAGATGACCTGTGATGCTTCTCTCTCATTGGACAGCCTTACTGTGCTGTCAGACATCTGTTCAAAGATGGACATCATCGTGGACTGGAGAGCAGTTCTTAAAAAACAACGTAATATTACATATGTATATACTACTTAATTTATTACAATATGATTAATAATAGGTTACACATTGATATGATCCAATTTTGAAGATTATTATTAGTATTAATGATTTAAATTAATTCTAATTAAATTAATTAATAATTAAATATAAATACTTTAGCTACATAATTAAAAAGTTGTTTTATACAGCCTGCCAATGTCCCATTGAAGAAATGTCTTGCTCTGGTCTTGCTCCTTCTTGCATTCCATCCTGCCAAGATCCTCTAGCAGCTGAGAACTGCTCTCTACCTCAAGTCCAAGACCTATGCACATGTCCACCTGGAAAGGTCTTGTTCCAGGACAGGTGTGTGTTTGTGTCGGAATGTGGTTGCATCGATGAAAGGGGGAAGTCTCGACAGGTTGAGTGCTGTTTTTTTTTCATTAGAACGTTTTAGAATTATTATTGTTATTATTGTTATTAACACTTACAACATGCTTAACATCATTTGGTCGTTTCACTTACATTCCATTCACATGATATTTTAGTACTTCTGGCTAATTTGATAATTTCTGCATTTGCTTCCGTCTTTGTCTAATTGAAGCTAAAGTTGTCATCACTACGTAATCCTTAGAATGTTTCCATGATTTTTTCCTTATTAAGATCGGGGAGACGTGGTTAACCCCTGACTGCAAGGCATTTGAATGTGTCAGGCCAAATGTCATTGAATCTCAAACTCCCGCATGCCCCGGTAATGCAACATGTAAAGATGGCCGCTGCGTAGCTCCGAGTTTGTAGATTTTGATCTTTTCTTTTATTTATTGATGTTGTGATGCTCCTAATGACGTTGGTGAGGATGAGGAAGGAGACGATGTCATCGGTATAACTGCGATTAAAGCTAATATGATGTTTGTTGGTGTCATATGGTATTTGTGATGTTTTTATCTTTAAAGCATCATATTTTAATAATAATGATTCTAACTGTTTCTAGATTAAATAATTATATTTAAACATCTTACACATCGATCATTTAAACATTAAATTGCAACTTTGTAATGCATTAGCAGATGCTCATTGCTCAAACAACACCTGTGATGCAATTGGCGGAAAATGCGTTCTCAATGGTAAAGGACTTTTTTCATGCATGTGCAAACCTGGATTTACGGGCAACAGGTGTCAGTATAGTGAGTATTGACTTTATTCCAAGTGATTGTATTTCATTGCATTAATATCTTCAGTTATTTGATTTTATAAATAATTATATAATTGTAATTTAATAATAATTTCTGATTAATCAAGTAAACAAACATTTGAATAACTTCTATGTAGAACATATTTTATATATTAATTTTTTTCCTAGCATTTTATTGTGAATGTGCTAATCTGTTTGTTGTTTTTAAGGAGAATCAACGTGCCAATGCAAAGGAGACATCCACTGTCAAACATTTGATGGCCTGTACCTCGACTATCAAGGATTGTGCAAATTTGTGCTCGTCAATTCAACCGATGCAGACTATCCATTCACTGTTTATGGGAAGAATGTTGTCAGGTGAATTAAAATATGCTATGATTATCGGCAATGTCGTTGGGCATATATTTTTCAAATGCATTCACAATATAATGTATTCGTGTAATAACAAATAGTTAATATATTTATAAATTATATTCAGTTTATAATATATTCACATATGAACAAATAGTTAATTGTTTGATAAATTTCTTTGACTTATGATTTAATTAATTTAATTTAGGTTCCAAAAACCAAGGGTATCGTGGATATTGTTTGGAGAAATACACTTCAATGGAAGCATCATAAAAATTGGAAGGAATTCGGCAGAAGATAAAAAAATTAAGATTCAGGTGGGTTTGATAAATAATTACTCAAACCTTGTCAATCATAATTGTAATACCTAAGTCTTTGTGGATTCAAAAATTATTTCAGACATATTTAACATTGTCACATAATTAAGTTTAAGTAATGTTTTATCGCTAATAACTTATTACTATTGTTATTAATTGTATCTTTAAATATTTCGTTACCTGCTACCATTTCATCCAGATTGATGGAGCACCTGTTACAGTCAGTCAGGCGTGGTTTCCAAGTTTTCAGGTGTACAAGACAGGCAAATACCACGTGTTCCAGAGTCGTGACAAAAAGCTGCAGGTGTTCCTAGGAAAAGATTGGACGATAAAAATAGTCCTGGCAGGTGTTAGTAGTGGTAAGGTGGAAGGCTTCTGTGGAAACAACAACAAATTGAGAAACGACGACAACAAGTTGAGAAATGGAACCACGTTGGCAGAAGTTAATGTCAAGAAATCTGGAAAATTGATTGGGGACAGTTACGTCGTTGCTGATTCTGACGTGACCAATGTTTCGTGAGTTTATTACGTTTGTTTTTATTATTTACATTGTTTATTTTATTGATTACTTCTTAGTTACTAATTATTTTTTTCCTTTACAATTTTTTTTTACTTACTAATAATCATCGGATTGTCGCTGAAGATTAACTTCCATATATGCGCATCAAAATCAATTGTTCGTGAAAATCTAATATAATAAAAATAATTTAATCACAAATTGTTTAATAAGTGCCACAAAAAATCTAAATCCTTAGACTCTTCTTACTTTATAGGACTTGTGTGCAGCCAGCAACTCCATCTAACCCTCCTCCGTGCTCTGCATCTGAATCCAAGAGGGCAGCATCAACCTGTGGTGCCATTTCTGATCCAAAAGGAGTCTTTGCCGTCTGTTTCCAACCAGGAAACCACTCGTCGAACGTCACAAATGTTTCTGAAGACTTCAACATCACTCTGTTCAAGGAGTGGTGTGATTTTGATTTTAATGAAACCTGTCAATTTGAGGCAGTTGATACGGCCGTCTCTGTGTTTGCCCAGGTATGTTGCAATAGATGTCTGGTTAGTTACTTTAATAACGTATCATTTTATAAGATAATGTCATTAAATCTATGACTTACAAAATCTTAATTGTTATTTTTATTGCATTTTATTTAATTACCATTTTTTCAATAAAACTTGTAATTAGTTAAGTTTTTAATTATTAAAAATAACTTATTATTTCCAATAGATGTGCATTGACGAGGCAATCATGAACAACAACTTGACTGTTATGAGAAATGTGAGCATCAACTCAACTGTTGTGGAAAAAGAATTTGAAACTGAAGTGGTGGATGACATTGAAATTGTCATCAACTTCAGATCTGAACTCAATCTCAGTCGGTTTACATGCTCTGTAAAAGTTTTACATGTATATTTTATCAAAGAGCTGTGTTGAAAATTATAAATCCAATATAGCTTTCTTTTATTTATTAAATTATATTATTTACTATATATAGTTAATTAATTATGTGTTTAAAATTGATGGTATGACTTATAATTTTGCTCCTTTTCTGACAGCTGTCACATGCGAGGATCCCAACTCCATCTATGCTCCAAGCTCAACTGGTTGTCCTGCCACGTGTGAAAATCCAAATGCTCCAGAAGACTGCCTCCTTCCAGATGTTTACGATGCCTGTGTCTGTCCCATTGGATTCCTTCTATTCCAGGATCTTTGCATCCTTCCAGCTGATTGTGGCTGTGTTCAGAACAACTCCGCCTATCTTGTACGTTTTTGGAAACTGAAATTTGATGTTAAGTTTAGTTGCAACGTCGCTAGTAAAAGACTTTGTAGAACTAAACCGTTAGCATGCTTCGCTAGGATAGGTTTGGTGATATATATGCTTAAACGATTTCAAAGTGCCTTCACATACTATTCGGATACATAAGGCGCTCGAAAACAATGCTCGTAATGCCAATTCATTTTGATTAAATTTGATTGTTATTAATCACAAGTCATGTTTCAATCAAAAAGTTGAGTTTCTTTCTCAGGTTGGTGAATCGTGGATGACAAACAAATGCACGGTGAACAACACTTGTCTTAAAGATGTCAATGGCTCATCAATCATCAACTCCACATCGACCTCTTGTCCTCCAGGAAAACAATGCACTGCAGATAACACCTGTTCTGGTCAGTTTTAATAATTTGCTAAGTAAATCGCTAACTATTAGTAGATTTTCAGCTTTTGATCTCTAAGGATTCAGTGACATTTTAGAATTTGTATCCTAAGATTAATTATTTATTTTTATGATTTTAAGATAATCTATAAATTCACCAACCTATCGTTTAATCCATTTATTCTATTCTATTTACTTATTCCAATCATCATTTTTTTTTATCAGTAAATACTTTGATTCTGATATTATTTGGTATCTGAATGTTTTTAGACATTCTTGCTCCTTCATTTGAGTTTGAGACTGAGTAAAGTTGACATGACATGTTTACCCATACAGCATGTCAGCCTGTTTCGCCGTGTAAGAATGGAGCCAAATGTGAAGATGGAATAAATTCCTCGTCAGCTCTTTTCATCTGCAAATGTCCGCCCGGATTCGCGGGTGTTGACTGCGGCCAAGTTCTGCGTGAGTTTGATTGTTTTGTATAAAACTTTTTAATTGAAAGGGGACATGAAACTTAAAAAATAATTATCTCGGCGAAAGTGTGGTTTCCTTATCGAGTTTATTCCATAAGGAATACATCCATGCGGATACGGTGGATGAATTTAAGATATACTTAAGTAAATTTGGTTATTAGAGCAAAAAGAGTGATTATTACACAGATCCAGGTTTTCTTAACCACAATAAATAATTGTTAATGTTGACCGACTAAACATGAATACCAATTTAGCATTTACCTGATGATATTGTGTTAATGAAATTAAAATTCATAATGCATTTATCGTATTTTGCTATCGAAATTATTATTATTTTATAGTATTAAATGCCTTTTAGTCATTAACATTCACCAAAAACTGAAATTAAAGAAATTACTCTTTTTTTTCCAAAGGTCCGTTTGGTTCCTGTTACTTCTTTGGCAATGGTCACCTCATAACCTTTGATGGTTTGCCACTTAATCTTAATACCACATGCAAGGTCATGTTGGTGCAAACATCAGACTTCTCTGTAAGCCTTAAAAGTTCATCAATCAATGGAATCACCACCTTCTCCTATCTGGAGGTTGTCATGACAACTGTCAAAGTCAAACTCTCTGTCGAACAAAATGCGTCGTTGCTGGTCTATGTAAGTTGAAGTGAATTATTTTAGTGAACTATTTAAAATTGTACAATTTATTAATTTATTTATCGCTGTAAATTTATAATTTGGTTAAAACTAAATCGTAATTAAATTTGAAATCATGGGATTGATGAAATATAAATAATTAATTTTTTGAATTCACACGTAGTTTGCAATTTTGGTTCATTATATAAAAGCAAGCAAAACAAAGAAGATATTTGATTAATGGAATTAAAAAAATAATCAGATTATGGGTTAAGGTTAATTAAGAACTTTACATCTAGTTTTTATAACTTCGTTTCTCAAAATAATCTAGTTACTCAGTAATTTTGAAAAAGGTATATTGTCTGATTCACTAGGTGAATGACAGCTTCTCCGTAGAGCCTCCATACAACAGCTCATATTTTGAGTTGAAGTACATTGGAGAATTCATAGAATTCAATCTTCAGAACCAACTGATAATTCTCTTCAGTGAAAGTGGATTCGAAATTAAGCTCTCATTAAGCTTAAAAGGAAAGGTTAAAACAAATAAATTTGGTTTCAATGCTTTTCGAAATTGTTATGACATTGCTAGTTATTTAATTCTAATTTAACAATATTACCCAGAACATCCATAATAACTGTTAACAGAAATTAACATTTATAACACAAAATATTCTTATGATTAAAAGTAAATTGCTACAACAATGTCATTGCAGTAATTACCATAATTTATAAAACATTAGAGCAAATTATAAATTCAATTATAATCTAATTTGATAGGTTAAAATATTAACCAAATTAAAGAAAAACGCAAGTCAAAAATAATATAACTAATTATTTAACTATTATTTTCTTTCTTCATTGCAGACCAAAGGTGTCTGTGGAGATTACAATGACGTAATATCTGATGACCTTAAAACCTCATCAGGATTGCAAATAGCTCTACCAACAGATGGATGGGCAGGTGAAAATGAAACCAGACGTTTTGTGGAGAGCTTCCAAGATGCCAACGATACCAAGTATGGTGAATAATAATAATAATAATAAAAAGAAGAATTAATAAATAATTGATGTGTTGAATATAAGATGAGGATTAATTAATAAATAATAAATGAATTATGAGTTGAATAATAATAATAATAAGAATAATTACTAATATATAAATATGTTGATTAGTAATAATAATGTTAATAATAAATAGTAAATGATTTTGTGTGGGTCCATCCCAGAATTTTATTCTAATTAATTATATGTTTAATTAATAATTAATGGTTGTGATTTTAAAAAATTATTTGTTGTACCTTTTTAATCACATGCAAGAATATCGATCATTTATCAAATCAATATCTTTCTTGTTTTATAATCAATTATTCATGAAACTGCAACGCCAATAAAATAATTATTATTCCTACATTCAATATTCAAAAGTAAACTATTAATAATTATTACTACTAAAAGCAGCTAGTAGAATATGAAACCTATGATCGCGTGGATATATTTGCTTTGTTTGAACAATATGTCAATAAATTGTGTAAAGTATTTAAATTTATTAAAATACTGATTTTCAAGGTCATGCAGTTTACCCAGACCGATTTGGAGGCCATCTTGTTCTTTTGATGTTTTATCACTCGGAGACAAATGCAAAGTAAAACAATAATTTTTATTTAACATTTCACTGATCTATTTATTAAACCACGGTTGACAAATCAATTAAAAGTACATGTTAAAAGTAAATTTATCATTTTTGAATCTAGTTAACATTACTTAACGTCTAATCATAAATTAACTTATTAGAATTAATAACAAACGACAAAACCTAGGAAATCCTGAACCCTCAAGGCCCTCTGAAGGACTGCCTGGCAAACGTGAACTCCTTGGTGCTGAACGTGACACTGAATTGGTGTCTCAGTGACGTCAGAGACACCTGTGACGATAAAGTGGCAGGTGTCAACATCAGGTTCATTTACGACAGGTGTTTCCAAGTTTCGACAAAACCTCTACCTCCACCGCTCTGTGATTTGCTGAAGCTTCGTAAGTTTTCAAGAATGCTTGATAAAGTAAAAATATTAATTAATGTAGGTAACTTAAATATTTTTATATATTATTATAATTATTATATAATATTGCGTTATACACATCCATATATATAATTTCTATATTACATTATCTACTTTAAAGTTATTACTATTGCTTATATAAATTTGAAGTATAAATTATGAATATTTCGAATTACTTACATCTTTAATATTTTTATGAATTTCTAATTTAAAGAATTTTATTGTTCCAGCAACCTGCCCATGTGCAAAACCAAACACATCATTCATGCCCAAATCGTCTGCTTGTCCCGCCAGTTGTAAAAATCCTGACCAACCTTCTCGGTGTCTGTTGGCAGACCTTGTCAATGTTTGTGGATGTTCAGATGGATTTCTGCTTTTCAAGGGAAGATGCGTTCCATCAGGAAGTTGCGGCTGCTTTGATGAAAAAGGAAGATCACATGATGTCAGTTAATCTTTTCGTAACGTAATATTGTAACTATGTTTTCCTGTAAAAAATTAATATTTCTGACTTCAGTATTGATATTTGATATTACATCGCACCAATAACAATTAGTGTCTATTAGAATGTCTTTATGCAATAACAAACGTTCTTGCAAACAGAAATGTATGTTTTATTTGTAAACCATCGTTGTAGATTGGAGAAGTTTGGTTGAGTGACACCTGTACAGTCAAATATACCTGTGCATCCAATGGCTCCATCAGTGAAGAACCTTATATTTGCAATAAAACGTGTAACAAAGGTGTATGCACAGGTGAGATGGTATTACGTGTTGATATAAGACATATAAATTCTCGTTATGAAATATTAATTGCGAGTTAACTTAATATAAACTTAACAAATTGTGAAAAGTTTACATCGGTGAAAGCAGATACTTTGTGATGCTTAAGATATTTCATCTTTTCGTCAACTTATTAAGGCTTCAGTACATTTAAGTTCAAATTAAGAAACAGATTTTAAAATTCTTATTCACATTCTTAATGATTTTCCTTTCAGCTTGCACAAATCCCTCACAATGTGTTGGCGGAAAGTGTTACGACACGAACAATGATCCTGGATACTTCTGCAGATGCAACCCTGGTCTTGTTGGAAATGGACTCTCTTGCAGAAGTTTGTATTTTTATTGCTTAACATCACTTGAAAATGAATGTACCTACTGCGATTAAACTATGCTTTTATGACATTTGTAATCAAATATATTTCAAGGTGACCTAAAATGAATCTGAGTAACATAAAATACATTATATTTTACCCTCCATCTTATTGATTGATGTTTAAGCTGCTTACATTCATTTATTTAGATTGGAATGTCATCAAGTAATCAATAATAATGGTGCATCTTTAATTGTAATTAAATGTTTCCATGAACTAATTTCAGAACGAGAAGCTGGCTTCTGTTCGGTTTACGGTGATCCTCATTATATATC
>JAJTWR010000350.1:365000-395000 GCA_021613335.1 Whitmania pigra
TCGATGGTCCTTCAAAACAACTGCGTTTCCGACGTGAGGAGGTCGTGCAGTGCAGATGGACTTTGTGCTGCTGTGAAGAGGATGACTGAAACTGTTGGCATCGATTTTGATTGGAGGACTGCATTTGCTTGTGGTAAATGCTTTTGTGCTGTTTATTAAATATGATTAACATTATTAAATGCTGTTAAACATTATTAAATATTATTTTACTATTGTATTATTTTATTAAACCTTATTAAGTTGTGTTAAATATTATTGAACGATTAAATGGATTTAATTAATTACTTATCAAGAGTTAAAAATTAACATTACATCTAGAGAACAAAAATTAATTATTATTCATTTCTAAAATTATTCAAGAGGTCAAATGCCCTGATGGATTTGAACCCAAGCCAAGAGCATCCGGGTGTCTTCCATCGTGCAAGGACCCCATGGCTGATAGAACGTGCACCTTGCCCGATGTCACGGATGGTTGCACATGTTCCGCCAATAAGTTGTTCTTTAAGGGTAGATGTGTGGATATGTCTCAATGTGGATGTGTTGACAATTCAACTGGCAAGTCTTACGAGGTGGACCACTAGTGCTATTACTACTGCTTATGTTAATGATAAGTGATATTAATTGAAATATTAATATTTTATTTTTGATAAATGGTAAATCGACTTTGAGTCTAGAGCTATAAAAATAAATAAGATGATTAATATTGATAATTAAATAATAATATTTTAAATTTACGTTGAAAAATTACTTGATCATTTAAAATAGCATTATTATTCACTTGATGACATAATTACTCAATTTAGATTGGACAATCATGGAGAAGTGATGGATGCCAAGTGAAACTGACATGTAGTGTCGGAGGGAATATTACCAGTGAAGATGCAGGCAGTTGTGCAAAAGGTGTCTGCTTGAGAAACAGATGTTCAGGTATGGCTGTGGATCCTGCTTATCATCATCATTATCACTGCCAACCTTACGTGGTATTCGCAATAAGTTGATATAAATAACTTTGTAAGCTTGTGGAATCATTAAGGTGGTCATTATAAACTAATAACAACAATTCATGTAAAATTGAAACGGTCAATTCCATGAATTCACCATAATTCAACCATCTTCTCAGGCTGTCAAGTGAATCCATGCACAAACGGTGGAACATGCCTTGATGTTGGTGTTGATGGTGATTATGTGTGCAAATGCCCCAGTGGATTTTATGGAAGGAGATGCGATGGTTAGTTCAACTCATATAATATTTTAATTTATTATTTAAATTGTCCTTTTACATAGTTCGTGGTATTCTCGATTAATTGTTTATTTGACAGGTTTATTATTGTTCTTTCAATTAATTGATATTGGTGGATATTGCGCTTCCTTAAATCTGAGTTCTTTATTAATGCGCCTGTTGGTTTTTTGTTAGCTTTGTTTCATTTTGATGATTAATAAATTTGCTCAAAAAAAAATTTAGGCCAATTCTGTGATATTGTTTCAAGCAATGTTTTTAATAGGTTAAAAAGTGTTTAATGTTAATTCCAATGTATTAGGCGCGTTATTTAGTCTGCGACTTGCATGTTAGTCTTGTAAATACAACAAGTAAACATTAATTAGTTTTCTAATTAAGAAATTTGAATAAATATTACTTGACTTTAAAATGTCCCATGTCAGGTATGAACTACCAGGCAGACCTAACAATTCTGATAGAGGATGGCATATCCAGTTGTCGGGGATTTTCAGACACCAACTTACAGAATTGCATCAAGAATTTTACAGACACGGTGAAGAATTTCCTAAAAACTTTTGTTGATGGACTGGTAATTGAACCAGATGATGTGAGGGTTTCTATGGTGACCTTCAGTTCAAAAGTAACTGTGGCGTGGCCGTTGAAAGAGTTAGGCGTTCTTGTTCTTTTGCAAACACATTTTTCTATTAATAACTTTAATTGACAATAATAGTAATAATAATTAATAATAATTATAAAATAATTCTAATCACGTAAAACATTTGTACTAGTGATATTACGCAAATTTTAATGTTGGCATTGGTCATTGCTGATGATTTCTCATAAACCTTTTGATGTCATCAGATACTCGAATGTCACAACTCTGAAAGATGCAATTGACTTCAACCTGAATATAACCTACAACAAAGACGAATCAGTTGATCTCACCAATGCTTTGCAATCCATTATAAACTTAATCAACTCTCCTGATCTTCAAAGAGTACCAAAGCTCAAGATCCTCGTCCTTTTGACTGATGGCGGTTCGGAGTTTGATGCTACCTCAGCTCCAACGTCGGCCAAGAATTTGGCAGATGCCAGAATCGGTGTTTGTGGTGTTGGACTCTCATCAAAAGTTAGACTTGATGTCCTCCAGACTATCTGCTCAGAGCCAAAAAAGGTGAATCTACGAGAATTGAGACGATATCTGAGATGTCGGGGTGGTTGTTAAAAATGATTACATAACAGTTTAGGGAAATTTTAAAATGAATAATGGAATATCTTTAAAACATGAAATGAAAACTTATTGTTAGTCCGTTGACACGTACACTGCAAATTTTGAACTTTTCTTGAGCAATGACTTTTGGATTTGTGAAGAATTTTTCAATTATTGTTTCAGTTCAACTATAATTACTACCCATATGTTGGAAATGTCAGTGTCAATAATCTGAAGGAAGCTATCAAACTTAAAGGTTTTGAATATATTTCTGAAACAATAACAAATAATTTTACTCTGAAGAAACATGAAAATGAATTCTTATTACCCATATGCAGAAATATTCTGCAATAACATTTAATAGTAGTGGTATCCACAAGATTTATAAAGATTTTTAAGATTAAGATTTTTAGTTGAAAAAGTTTAATGGCACTTATCGATCCCAGAGCCCGTCAGGACCAAACCACTGAATGAATTGACAGCAACATGCAGATGCTCTGGCGATCCTCACTGCAAGACTTTCGACGGGCAGGTTATCAACTACCAAGGAACCTGCAAGATTCTCATGGCTTCCAACAGGATTGTAAATGCCACCCGTGATTTCCCTCCCTTTTCTCTCTTCCTGAAGAGTTACCATCGAGGTGGCAATACCAGGGTATCGTGGGTTGAGTTAACAGAGTTTGTGTACAATGGGGTAGTGGTGAAGTTTCAGAGGGCAGGAGAGTTTGGGACATCTCAAGTGATTGTCACTGTGAGTGTCTGTAATTATTTTGATTTAATTAATTGTTTTACATTTCAACGTCTTACGTCTTTGGTTGACTTAACTGCTGCATGTGCTCTCTACAATATCAATAGATGTCATGTAAATACTAAAGTAATTATAAATGCTCCGGTTCACAATACTAAATATTTATACCTTAAATATCACATAATTACTCCAGGTTGGTGGAAGGATGGTGAACGTACCCTACTCTGATGGTGACTTCACGATCGATTACAGAGGAAACTTTGTTGAACTTCAAGTCATTGGTTCTCAAGTGAAAGTTGCTTATAGTAGTCGTGGAATCACATTCATAACGTTACCTGACCAATTCTCTAGAAAGGTTTGAACTGATGAAGTTCATTTTAATAGTAAAAGTGTTTCAACTAACTAATTAATACTTGAGATAAAGTATAACTTATCCAGGTTGCTTGTGTTTGGAAGTTTGCACTGCTTGAATGTTTGAATGAAAAATTGAGAAATCTTTTGTTCACAACATTTGATTGAATCACTCCTAAGAATATGCGCGCAAAAATTCACGTTTTGCTTAAATTAAGTTTAACATTTTTTTTGAAAAGGTATTTGGACTCTGTGGTAATTATGATGGCAATGTGAGGAATGATTTAAAAACCAGGAATGGTGCAGATGTCTCTGGAAAAATGGATCCAGGCAAGGAGATAGGAGACAGCTACATTGAATATTACGATGCTGACAATGCTGCTCTTTTGTTAGTTCATGGGCTTGTCTGATTATTTTTTATAGTTAAAGTTTAAATAAACATTGATTAAGTAAAATTGATAACTGAAATAAATAGGAAATAATTTTTTTGTAAGAAATGAATATTGCTTTCATCAAGCGATAAACCATTTCTAGCAATTTGTTCTTTTAGTATTATGTATGGTATATCGCATAACACGTGCATATTTGCTTAGGGCAAACTGCAAGCCACCGATGATGAAAAACCAAACCTGCCTGGCTGAGGCAAAGCCGTGGATAGACAAATGCAAACAACTGACAAACAGCTCTGGCGTCTTCAAGGATTGCCTTTCCAGATTGCCCTCAGTAGCACAAGACATGCAGGCTGATTGCTTGTTTGACTTGGAACAGACTTGCGATTATTCTTCTGTTGAACTTTCCATTGCTCAGTTTGCAGCAGCTTGCATGGATGCTGGAGTGTTTGTGGAGGAATGGAGAGGAACATTGGATTTGCGTTAGTGGCTTAGAATATATCAATTAACATAATTTTTATTCGCTTTTATTTAAAACGTGTAACTATTCTCACTGCAGCCTGTGTATGTCCAAGAGATAAGGTATGCCTTCCAAAGGGCTCTCCCTGTTTACCCACCCTCTCTAACCCTGACAGGGGAGTTCAGTGTCCCTTTCCAGATACCACTGACGTGTGCAGTTGTTCAGTTGGGAAAGTGCTCTTTAATGGAATTTGTGTTGATCCAGAGCAGGCAGGATGCATTGATGGAGTTGGAGGAGCGAGGAAGGTTTGTTTGTTGCTGTTTGTTACCACAAGTTATTTAACATTGTAATTCAACACTCCACAATGCAATCGGTTGGTATTATTTGAAATTGGTAATGCCATATGTAATATGTAACGGTACCACATTAGTTACAGTTAATTTCTAGAGACGGAAAGATTAAATAATTTCAAAAATATAGCGAGTGGGCACAAATTAATGTAATTACACTATTGGAATTTTAATATAAAAAGACGTTTCAATGTATGGCTTACTTTATATAATTTCTGGTAATTATAAGTTTGTCTTTATTAAATATTATATTATAAATTGTATATTACATATTCATTAAATCACTGTTCAGCTGAAAGAGTCATGGCTGAGTGATGATTGTAAACTTTTATACACCTGCACATCAAGCAACAATATATCGTCTGAGATTGTATCCTGTCCTTACCAAACAACCTGCATTAATGGAAAATGTTCAGGTGAGATTTCACCTGTGATAAGTTATCTTTGATATATCATATATTTGCATTCTTCATGTCTTTATACTTAAATGACATGCATGATTTAATCCTTGTAAATAAGCCGGTTTGCAAGCAAATTGAAATGTCTTTAATAAAGTTTGATCGTTATTATTACTATTATATGGTGAATTTATTACAATGAAATTCATTAATAAACAATTATCTTACGTTAATCACTCAAACAGCTTGCCTTCATTCCTTCCCTTGTCAGAATGGTGGATTGTGTGTTGAGCCGTCCGAATGCCAGCCAAAATCTCTTTCAAATCCTGGTAAGCCCTCATCCAATCATAAGTCAAGAACATCATCGAACAATAACATTACATCTACAATACATTATTTATATTAATAATTTAAGTTTAATGATACTCTAGTTTGTATCATTTCAGTAATTTACACTTTAGTTTATTTCCTTAGAATGGTGTTATCTTACTACCAGATATTATTATAAGTATATATTAACCAATATATCGTAATGGATATAGCTATATCTTATAATGCACTGTTTTTCAACCTTTCCCGCCAAAGGATGCTATTGGATGAAAGTTCCTAACGCAGAGAATTCCATAACCAGCCCTGCCCCTCTGAACACCAATAGCCTCTCTGCATGCTTCCAGTCTTGTCTTTCCAGCAGCAGTCCATGTGCAGGAATCAACTGGCTTCCATCTGCTCCTCTTGGTCAACAGTGTCTCCTTGTATCGAGCCTCTCTATACCCACTGAGGAGAACTTGGACTCCACCCAGTATCTTTGGGTGTGTTCTGGTGAGTCAAGTTTGCTGTTATTTCATCGGTTGTTTGATTGGTGTTTGTCCTTAGCGGTAGAACTACAATATTCATTCTAACATCAAGGTGATTTATGTAATAACATAATGATTTGAAGGTTGATGTTAATTATTTTAAGTTTTAATTCTTTTCATCAGACCAACCCTGTGCTGCCAAATCTTCAGAATCCAAATATAAATGTGCTTGTAAGAGAGGATTCCTAGGCTCTAACTGTGAAACATGTGAGTTGGTTCTGCTACAAATAATAGATCATTTCTTAGTCACGGTTAGATTGTATTCATTAGAAAGGTTTGCTATTTATAAATTAAGATGTAATTTTATAATAATACATTGCAAAAATTTATTGATTACACAAACTATTTAACCAACCCCATATTAATATGTAAGGTAATTAAATCAATTAATTGCTGACGTAATTTGTAGCATTGGGTACCTGCACATTGAGCGTCAGAGCAGGATTGGAGACTTTTGATGGGCAGAGCCTTTTCTTCAGAAGCAACTGCAACACAACCCTGGTCAAAAGCAAGAACAGCACAACTCTTAACAAGTTTGCCATCACTGTCAAGAACTCCCAACGAAACTCAATGAATGAAAAATTCAGTCAACCAAGGATTTTGAAAATCAACTTCAGAGGAAAGGATTTTAGAATTGAAATTCCAGATGTTGGTGTGCCAAGGATCTTGGTGAGATTCATTTTAAGCTTTATTTTATACTTAAAAGTTAACTGAGTATAAAAAATGTTTTAAGCATGACTTGTTAGCCAATATTGGATTTGTACGTTGGTATAAGTTAATTGCCTATAATTATGTGCTGAGTGCATTTGTACATGAATTTATTGATTATTTTTATCATTTTTTTTCAGCCTTCTGATGGCGACGCCACTCTTTCCCTCAGTCCTCCATTTAAAAGTTCTGATTTTAGCATAAATTTCGTTGGGGGTGACTTAGAACTTCAGACAGCCTTTGGTCTGACTATTGCGTGTGGTTCGTCCGGATCAGTCAAGATCCGTTTGCCTCCCGATTACGCAGGCCAAGTAGAAGGGCTGTGTGGTGACTTTGATGGAGATAAGAACAATGATGGAAATGTTACCCTGTTTGATCCTGGAAATTTTGTCAGCAAACAGTACTTTGTTCCCGATGTTGAGAATCCATCTGATGTGTGAGTTGATGAAAATTCCAAAATTTTTTGAGCATTTATTTTATTATTAATTGTAATTCATTATTTACTTTTTCGTTTATTAAAATTACTGTAATATATTTACATGAATCTAAATACATGCTTAAAAGCTGAATGAAAGCTATAATCATTTCCTTCAATGAACCAATTATCTAATGCCTTTAAATTACAACATTTTAATAGCAACTGTTCAGTTGTTGACTTGACTTCCACAACAATGACTTCAACAACAAACAAGCAGAGATGTCAGGCCATCACAGATACAAATGGACCATTCAGAGAGTGTCTCGCCAAACTGGATATGATGAGTCTCGTGAGGTTGAAAAAATCCTGCGAACTCGAAGTGGACATATCTCTCACTGAGTTGGCTGCCTGTGCTTCCCTTGAGAAGCTCCTTGATTGGTGCAATAGAGATGCAAATGTAATCTTATCAACCAATTGGAGGACAATATTAGGATGCAGTGAGTATTTAACTTTACATTCCATATAATTGAACTCGAGAAGATTGTTCAGTTAATATTTGGCAGACTGATATCTGTATGACAAAATGTATGTGTGGCAGATCCATCAATTACTTTCATTAATAACCTAAATTTTATTAGTGAATTTGGACTTATTCCAACAATTTTTATTATAGAATGCAGCTGTGCAGATGGTTTTATCTGTGTTCCTCGAGCATCAGGCTGTCCAGCCACATGTTCCAATCCAAACGCATCCCTGGATTGCTTGAATCCAGACATCCAGGATGCTTGTGTCTGTCCACCTGGCAAGGTTCTGTCCGTTGATAGGTGTGTCTCGCCTGAACAGTGCGGATGTGTAGATAACAATGGTCGCTCCAGACAGGTCAGTAAATTTATACAATGTTTCATTTCAAAGCAATTTTTTTTAACAAACTGAATTCGTTTATTCAAAACTCTAAACAAAAAACCACAAATCACACAAAAAAATCACAAATTCAGGGTATATCTCAAGAAAATTTAATTTTGTGAACTCATCCCGTTGGAGAGCGTCAGCGATTTTTGAATAAAATAATTTACTGCTAAAATGCTCATTTTATTATGTACAATTTATTATTTGTGAAATATGATGTATATGTTATAAACATAGGCATCAGAGCAGTGGCTCAATGAGGATTGCACAATAAGGAGTGAATGTCAAAGAGATGGTCATATCTCAACAATTCCCAACAACTGCACACAGGGAAGTATCTGCAGCAATTCAATGTGCTCAGGTAGTAGACAAATGTTGTTTTAGCTATTGGTGTTGAAAACGAAATAGCTATTTGTGTCATTTATGAAACTTATTAAACTTTAAAGTATTTAGATTATATTTTCATTCTACTTATTCATGTTATTTATTCAGAAAGATATATAAATCAACTGTTGTAAAATATTCTCTTGACATTTGTTTTCCTTTTTACTTATCTTGTTTTTCTTGTTGCAAAGTCTGCTCTGTCAAAAACCCTTGCAAGAAAGGTGTCTGTAAAGATGTAGAAGGAGGTGGTCCACCCATTTGCAGGTGTCCACCAGGTTTTGTTGGAAAGAACTGCGAGATTGGTGGGAATTGTTTGAAATATTTGCTGTTTGATAAAGGAATTATAACATAAGCATGCTCCTATTTAAAAGTAAAAACTATTGTACAGAATATATTGACCAATGAGGTCAATGGCGAATAGTTGGCATTATTTGTAGGCATTATTGAAATAAGCATTAAGTATTAAAATATTTATCATTTTAACAAATTGTGCAATGAGCTGTTTTTAAACAAACAGATAACAATAATACATGCCAAATATATGGCAATGGTCACTGTCATACTTTTGATGGAATGCAACTTGATTATGGCGGAGATTGCAAGATCACATTGGTGAAATCCATTCCACCGCTTCCAACCTTTAAAGTTTTGGGGAAAAACTACAGGTTGAAGAGGAATGTGTTTTTCTTGAAATACATTGAGATCATACTTAATGAGGACACTGTGAGATTTGAACAGACAGGATCACAACCAGCCTCTAACATTGATGTCATGGTAAAAGATTTGCTTAATTACTCATCTTTCAAACTTTCATCTTTTGTTATTTGAGTAGCTCCATATCTAGAAAGCTACATTGTCGCCATAAGTAGTTTGTAAAATATAATAGTTTCTAATGTTTGTTTAATTTACATTATTTCCAACTTGTTCAAAAATTTCAGCTCAACAAGAGATATGTTGAACTGCCAGTAAAGCTGATGGATTATACCATACAATACAAAGGACAAAAAGTGGAGCTGCAGACTAATTTTGGACTTACTGCCACCTTTCATAATGCCATCTTATCCTTGGCTGTTCCCAGTCTCATGAGTGGCAATCTCAAAGGACTTTGTGGCAACTTTAACGGAGATAAAAGTGACGAGAAAATAACTGCAGGTGGTAAAAATGTTTCAAGCGGCCAGGAAGTTGCTGACAGTTACATTGTACTTGATCCTGATTCATTCCAGCCAAAGTAATGATAAGCACTGTTATTAACATTGTTGTTAATGTTTAACTCTTGAAACAGTTTTAACGTTACCATAAGTTATAAACATCAACATAATCTAAATTATTATAAATTTTAATGCAAAAACATCTACGCAATGGTAGGGCTGTCACTATGCAAAGAAAACGCAGAAAAGCATAATTTCATTTTATGCTGAAATTACTGCTATCAAATTTTAAGTTTCTAAAATTTAAAAAAAATGTATTTTCTGATAGTTCTGCAACAGCAATAAATTTGAACATTTAAATTTTCTTAAAGTCTCTGTCTCCCGATGGAGGATCGTGAGCCTCCCCAACCTCCGCCAACGCCTCCCCCACAAGATGTAGTCTCCACCACAATGTCTCCACCTGTTTCAACAGCATCACCCATCACATATCCACCTTGGAATGTCACTAGCTCTCAGCCAAACTTAACTTGCCAAACTACCTTAGTAAATGAGATAAGTCTGTGCAAGCAGCTGTCAGATTCAAATGGAATCTTTGGTCCCTGCCTGAAGACTTTGAATAACATCATGCCCTTGATAGCAGACAAACTGTTAAATCTTGCCAAAAACTGTGAAGGAGACATTTCTTCTTACTGTGATGGATCAGTACTTAGTGGCTATTTCAGCAACATGGCCATCACCTGCTCCGAACTTGGATTCACCATTGATTGGGTGTCGATCCTTAATACGAGTTAGTATTCCGTTTTATTGAAGTTTGTGAGAGATGATTACTTAATTAAATTTCTACGATAAATGGCTAATCAGTGAGGAAACAATGAATGATACATAATAATATGGAATTGTTGCCAAATTCAAGGAGAGCAACAACGTCATTTTGGAGCTGAGATTAATTCTTTTATTGAATTTGCTTACATAATTTATATTCAGGTTACATTTGTCCCATGGAAGGAATGATGTATCAAACCAGACCAAGTTCCCCTTGCATTTCCACCTGCTCCAACCCAAAAGCCTCAAAAGCATGCCCTTGGAGTGACATGACTGGTATCTGCAGTTGTCAGCCCGGATTTGTTTTGCATAACAAAAAATGCATCCCTCTAAAATCATGCGGGTGTGTAACAGACGCAGGAGAAACTTACAATGTGAGTAGATGTTTTGTTGAAAAGTAAATTATCTTGTATTGACTAATCTTTTTATTAACAGCTATTTATCAATTAACGAGTTGGTGCAAATAGTTAAAAATATTGTCATTAGCTATCTTGCTAATTTGTCTATTTTTCGTTTATTTAGTTATTTATTACTACAGGTTGGCAGCATCTGGTTTGAAGATAATTGTACCGTCAAGAAAACATGTGTTGGTGCTGGGAATATTAAAGCAGAAGCAGCAGAAGGAACGTGTAGCGTCAAGTGTCCATCTTCATCATCATCAGGATGCTCGTGCAGCTAAACCTATGAACTTTTGAAACTTCAGAACCTATCGATTATTAAATCGCTTAACGATAAATTTCGTACATGATAATGACACTGACATGATTGACTTTTTATTCTCCTCGTAGCATTTCTATACAATTTATCCTAATAAAGAAGAGACCTTCGTTAAGTGCCTCCTTCATAATTGAATGACGTACAAGTTGGCCGAATAGGTTGAGTTCCTGCATGCGGCGATAACAGTCGCAACCCAGCCTTCAATACCAGTACGGGGAACGAATGCCCTTGGTTGGGGGCGCTATATATGGATTGATTAAGAAGAGCCTTCACATCCTACTTAGATGATTAAGGCATCCAAACCAATGCCTCAAATTTATTTTTATTTACATTTTAGATTGGTGATTTGTCGCCACTCTAATTTTAATGTTTTCATTGTTACTAATTCGTTGCATCTTCAGTTGGCCAGTCAAGACAGCTTGATCAATCTGCAACCAAAATTAATGCTAATGGTAACGCATATAGCCATCTGTACGTAACTAATAATTGGCAGATTCAGCATTGAGTTGTCGTAAAATTTGGCACCTGCGAACACTGGCCACGCAACATTTAATACGTGATTGTTGAAACCAAATTTTTCACTATTCAAGAAGTTTATTTATTATTTTATTATGCCATTTTTTTAGTGATGTGAATTCGTTTATTTCAAAATTCTAAACAAAGAAACCACGAAACAAAAAAAATCACGGTATTAACCAAGGGAATATAATATAAAAGAAAGTGCTGCAGTCGGATCTGTTGTAGAGTCCCAATCATCTTAGTTATGCAAAGGACTGTAATCAAATAAATAAATAAATAATAAATCAGATCTGTCGCACTTCGACCCTGGACCGGACATCGTCGTTGCTTCGGACGCGTGTGATTACGGAATGGAAGCCGTTATCTCTCATCGTTTTCCGAACGGCACGGAGACGGCAAGATCTCTCACCAAAGCCTACGGACAGGGCAAGAAAGAAGCTTAGGCTCCAGTGTTTGGGGTGTGGAAATTTCACCGCCACATCTAAGCTTGTTACTGACTGACCACAAGCCGCTTTTGTCAATTTTTGGATCGAAATTGACCCGAGGGTGAAAACATTGTTATCGCAAGGATTAAACAAGATGTCAGTGCAGCCAAAGCGATGTCATCCGTTACTAAGCTAGTTACAAAGGAGGATATTCGGAGGATGACCGAAAACATTGAGTTAAAGCTTGTTATTGAAGCTGACGGGGACAGGGCGGTGGCCACGTTTCCAGGATGGATCGACCATGCATGCCTTCTACAGAGCATTATTCTGATAATGCTTTCATCTGTGTCAGGATAGGCAATGCTTGTTTTGAAAGGATGAAATCTGGCTGATTGGGAAACACTTGGCCCACATCTTTGTTCTGCTCATTACAGAGCTCTTAACAAACTGACCTCATCCTCAATATCGACTTTATAACCATTTGGTTGGAGTTCCACCTAGTTTTGACAAAGCCAACTGATATTTTGACAACTTTATACACTCAGCCCAATATGTATACGAAGTACCCATTTTTGACGATATCTCAGCTAATACGAAGGGAAAATTTCTAAAATGTTAGTATGTTATGTAAATAGTGCTTCCAAAATTATGTTTTAAATTTGGTGAAGTATTATTTTCATAAAAAGATTAAAAAATCCCAAAAATGTTTTTTCAGTGCCAAAAACTGATAGGAAGTAAACATCAAAAGTCAATAATAACAATAAAAATTTATTTGTTTATATAAAAAGTTATTTAATATAAAATTATGTTTCCTTTCTTTTCCATTATTTCAAAACAACTTTTGTCCATTGATAAAATTATTCAGAGTGATTGATGATTCTAAGTGGTAAATGTTATCCAGAATGGTCAGGATGTGTTGATGGAGAGGGAGGATGGTTGTTGTGCAATTTAAACCCAATGGCTTCACTTGACATTTGTGGAACCTTTAAGGCATTCGAATTATTAAAAAACAGTATCATGTTGTCTGAGCCTATCAGAAATCCCAGTCGGTAGGGCCATCAAGTCGCAGTGATCGGGTGATTCAAACTGGCGGAGTGTGGCTTTTAACCGAATTTTAATTGATAATGCATATTTGACATCTAAAGCTCGATTCTGAGAGGATGATCAAGATGGGAGACTGAGGATCCCCTGACTTACATAAGTTGACATCTCTTGGATGAATAAACAAACACCATTTTCTAGTAATATTTTCAGACGTAGATGTCTTGCATCAAAGACATGCTGCTGAGGACTTCAATGCACTTTCGAGAGAACCATGGTTGAAGACTTGTTGACTGATCAGTTTGTGGTGTATTATATTGTGTAAACTTTAAAATTCAAAATGTGAAATAAAAATTAAAATTATGAAATAACTATGAAAAAAGACTTCAAAGCTTTCATATTGATCTTGATTTATGTCAAACCTGATACAAACTTGCCAATTAATTAATTAATTTAAAATGGAAGCTATTAGTTGACCAGCACTAACTAAGGTGCTCAAACTCCCATGAGGTTAATTTGAGACTATAACGATTAAAACGTTAACAAGATAATTTTCATGTTATCTCAGGTAACCAAAAAGTGGGACCTGTTAAAAGCATCCCCACCACCTACCATTATTCAATTCAAGCTTTGATTGATTAAAAAACAAGCGACATAAAAACAACTCTGAAATTACAAAATCATATCCTCAAAAATACATGGGATTGAATGACATGCAGTGTCAGCGAATCCGAGTCAGTGCATTCACTCAGTCAGAACAACGAATTATCCATCTCAGCCCCAAAAATTAACTTACGAGGGTTTACAACATGCTCAACAATGACTGTACATCATGTCGGGTTGTTCTTGTTTCGGTTGTAAGGCATCCTCAGTTACCATTTCGTGAGCTCCGACGTTCATGTCGCCCGCGTTCGAACCGAGGGGTTGTATGATGTCGCTGAGGCCACTCAACTGGGGAAGGCATTCACCAGGATAACTGACATTGTCGATGTAGGAAGAGAGCAGATCGCTCATGGGTGCTCGATCTGGATCCGTTCTTTCGTTGGCACCGCCTCCTATCTGGTTCAATGCCACTCCGACTTGGTTCTGCATTTGGAAGGCAGAGCTGTGATCGATAAGGATTATGCTGTTCTGGAGATCGCCAAAATTGGTCGAGGCTTGGAGCGATTGGTTCTGCAAGAGGCTGACGATCTCCGCATGGCTGAGCATGTTGATGGAGTATTTTGGCGGTTCACCTGCATTCACCTCACTTTTCATGTCCATGCAATTCTGCATCTCTACACAAGACAAATAGCAAATTGGCTTTCATAGCAAACTTAAAGTATATTGAAATTGCATGCTGCATAATTTGAAGTTTAAAAACCAACAAATTACAAAATTGGCATCTGATCATTGCCAAGATGCTATTTCTCTGTATAGATATCAATAAACAGAGAGCTTTATAGAAACAACAACTATCAGACACAATGCCCACTGTTTTTTAGGAGGCCCTTTTCTGCTTTCTCCTTCAGTCTGTTCTTGATGTGCCGACTACCTCCTCCTACCGACACATCTCCATAGTCAGGGTCATCTGAAACGTTCCACCCCACATTCATTCATGGATGCACTCAAATCACTCGGCACTATTAATAAATTCCAAACCAGATACAAAAACGAGAACAAATGTAAAAGATTATGAACATGTGTTAATATGAAAGTACAAACCCTATAGAAACTAATAATATTAATTGTTTATTAAAAAAAATAAAAGTATTAAAAAAACGGAGAACAATATTCACAATAAAATTTTAAAGTATTTTTAAAAGCTGCATGCTCTGTGAGTGGATTCACTTGTTCAATTCATGGCTCAGGACATCAGATTTCCAATACTAGTGCCAACTCTAAATAAGATGCCAAGTTTGTTTCAAACCATTTACAAAGTGAATGCACTATTTGTGACTGAAAGATTGCAATGACTTTTTTAACTACTTTTAAATTCTAAAGCATCAATCATTTCCATCACACTTAATCTTGCAACTCCCACAAGCCCCTTTAAAACTCCACATGTTAAGCACTCAAGACCAGTAAGGCAAAATTACAAAAACATCGAACAAGAACAAAGTCGAAACTGTAGGATTTGAAATTCGTTGGCTGGACTACAAATATTCAAAATAGAGTTTCGACACAGTTTCATTGGACGTAATGGTTAGTGTACAATCATCATCTTGGTCTTCTAAAGTTCTCTCATGTCAAGATGGGGACTTTGAGTGTGAAGTTGAGACGCGATCGCGATTTTTAAAAATTTGTCTCTTCTGCTTTAAAATGTTTTAACGCTGACAAAATAAACAATTCTCACGGTAATGTTTGATTCGGTTTTTAAGAAGTGAAAGAAAAAATCACGCATCGCGCCACAAAACGAAACGTACCTTTGCAACCTTCGTCGTTGACCGTGCTTGGGATTTGACGGGTATTGGTGCACATGCTTCCGATGATTTCTTTTCTTTTACGTTTTTGATTGACACCATAAGGATCTGGAAAGATGGTTACGATAATGATTGCGTGAGCGAGGTCACAATGGAAGAGATGACATTGCATCACAATGTATTGAACTGTCCCATTGGATGGTTTTCAGAAAGCAAAATTACAAATAATTCAATTGTTGATGTTGCACAAGTTAGATGTTTTTTATATTTATGTAAGCATTTCCTCCAATTTCTATGGAAATATTAAACTTGATGGAAGTGAATTAAAAGCAAAGTTACCAGGATCAAGAGGAATGTACTGGAAAGGCTTAGGGTCGCCGACTTCATCATCAGAGGGTCGTCTCAGTTGAATGAACACAGAAACAGGTTCTTGGATGTTTTGGTTCTCATAAGGAGGTGTTTTAAACACAATGGCATACTAGATTTAAATATAAAACATTTCTTTGTTATTTATTTAGCAAAATGTTTTGAGCTTCTAAATAAATTTGTCAATTTATTTTTTACAATCTCAATAAAAGATTTGCATCAGAATCTGATCCAGCCAACTACCTGTCTGTGGACATCGTTTGATGAGAATTCACCCAAGGCTTCCCATGAAACTCCATCATTAGATTCTTGATAAAATCTCACCTGGATATCATCTAAGTAAACAACACAATTGCAATTCATTTATCGAACACATCCACCACAGATGTTTTTATTTTAGCTTTTATTTTATTTTTATTTACTTAGAACTTCTTCTCAAGCTGCTCAAGGGAGCTGAGTTGTGAGCGCACTACGATTACAATTGCAGGAATGCAACCGCCAGAGTAACAAAGTTACAATCATTATTACTTCAAACACAAGATGATATCAACGTATCGTTGTATGTAAATATTACTTTCTGGAATTGTTAAACATTAATTAAGTCGATGTTACAAGTATGCTTTTGAATGATGTCGTGCTGATATCATCTTATATCTGAACTTTGTTAATTATATTTGCAACGCAATTTAAATCTTGTGGTTGCTTTCCTGTAATGTCATATTTATGTACAGCCCATCATAAAGTATTTGTCTAAATTAAAAGATGAACATGTAAGTGCATAAAATATTTTTCATCGATTTAAATTTCTTTTGGTACCCACCTTTGTTTATCTTTTCACAGAGCAAGAAAACTTCGTCTCCTCCCGAGGCATAACCAGACTGTCTGCTCAAACGGCATATTACCAAGTCGTGTATGGATTCTGGTTAGTTTTAAATGATCAAGTATTAATCGACACTATTCATACAAAATTAATAATAATTATGATAAATAAATTAGCTATTGTTGATTTTGTAAGTAATTGTCATAAATTATTAATGTCAGAATAACACTCTTAATGAGATTCATGCATTGGAGTAAGACTTGTCACAAACAATGCACTCATCAAATTCTTATCTAGTCAACCAATCACCATTGGAGTTAAAGATGTACAACTTACTCTTGTCGATGATTGGCTGAGAGACAATTGGCAGTACGATCCTCGTGAATTTCTTGTTGGCATCTGGAAGGAAAACTTGGAAGCACAACCTGACCGAGTTCAGATCAATGTTGGAGTTTGGAGGAGGATAACCAGCTGTTAATTCATTAATTAGCAGCATGAATAATTCATTAACTTATTAAACAACCAATTATAGTAACAACAACAGTAATAAGTGCTTGGTATCTTAGAATAATATTAAAAACGTTTCCATATCATCATAAACCAAGCAATTCAAATTATTATCCTTCATAAAAACTTAGAAAATTTACTTAAGATTATCAAATATTTGTGGTTGATCAACTAATTGATGATGGGCTGCAATTAAATGAATGCACAATAAATTAAGCTCACTTCCAAACGGATCGACCCTTATATTTTCCCGAACCTTCAAATTCTCCTCCACGTCATGTCTTTTGCAGCACTGTATGCCGATGTTTGGGAAGGAGCTGAATAATCAGTCAAAAGTGGTCAACAATCTGCCATATTAATGCTGGAGAAACTGGGGATATTGTCGATACTTACATGAAACTTACTAAAAATTGAACAGCTATTCAATGAACCAATGTTCACTTACTTAATAATTATTATACAAAACCAAATAGTGAATTAAATAATGAAATAACTGCCTCAAACAAATATCCAATTGAACATAACCCCAAAAAAGGTTTCAGAATTATCCACCAATCAAAGAGGAAATGCCGAGCACTCACATGATGGCGGTCGGATTCTTAACTTTGACGGTGCAGACGCCATCCCTGCAATCCTGTCCCACGAGGTTGTGAGGGTGCGGTTGGAAGGGTTTGTCCTTTGTGACGCACGACACGACAACAATGGCCGCCTGACCCTCGAAGTTATGAATCTAAATGAGGCGGTTCATTAAATGTTAGTCATTAGTTGTAATTTAATAGCCTATCCAAGCATTTATTAAAACATTCAAAAATGAGATGTTATCTAAGCTATTATTCCTCATATGTAAGATAAACTATATGGATAACAAAAGATTACCTTAGGAAAAATAAGTAGGACTGAGAAGAATTCGATAATTGTTACAATTTAAATATTCAAAAGTCTACAATACTTTTTGTAAATAACAACTCTAACTCAACAAAAAATTAAAAAATATTGAATGGTACAACAATTACAATGTTTTGTTGTGAAACATCGTGAAGTAAGATGTACTTGTTACTAATCAATGCCAAGATTTATGTAATGTTATATTATCATTATTATAATAAATAATAATTAATATTATAAATTACCTTATTATTACTTTACTATAGTACAGCTAACAACTCAAACCACTTCAATACTGCTTAGCCAGATGAGCATCCATTATTACAATCCAAAGCAATTACATGCATCATCCATGACTAATAATGCAAATAATAATAATAATAATAATGAATTTATTTGTATAGCACCATAAGCGTCCTACTCAACCATCTGTGTAGTGTCGCATCCAAGAAGCGCTTTGTGGCGGTGAAGTCTGGGTTGCGAACACGACACGTAATGACTGTTGCTTTTACATCGTTCACAGGCATGCTACCCTCTGAGCTAACTTGCATGCCAGTTATTTCGTATTGCTAGTTAAAGCCAGTGTCGTGCATGAGTATTTCATCAAGCAAAGTAGGGTTGCTGCCAATGACATACCTTTATAGAGGGGTACGTTTTCTTCTCATTGGTGCTGCTCTCTCCGGGGATGCTACCGGCCGACCGGCCCTCGCACTTGTATCTGAATCTGAGTCCCCTCTGTTTTGGTTGCTCGATGATTGTCACTGAAGGTTCTGGTGGCTTGATTGCAGCCCTTATTAATTGTAAAAATTGAACCATCAAAAAATATGATCAAAAACATAAGAAAACCTTTACATAATATATATTATTGTAATTAATTTCATATCTAAATATCACAACCAACCCTTTCAATTACAAAAATCAACGAATTAAATCCTTAAAGTAATATGTGAATGAATATGATTGAAAATTATTTGTCAAAATGCAAGGAAAGATTGTAAGAACCTTCCAGGTGTCTGAATCATCACTCCCTGTCCTCTCTTCATCAAAATTTCCTTGAGGACATTAATATCACTGTTGCTCACACTGTGTCCATTTCCATCTATGGAGCAAAAATGACATTTTAGAAAATTTGTCTTCTGTTTTTGAAGACACGCGTTCCTAACAAATGGTTGTAAATCGATCACGCCAAATCGATTCCTTATGCAAAATTACAACCAAACGAGATACCTTTTTCAATCGCATCAGGACATGACATAAAACCAATCGATAAAAACTGCTTTAACATTAAGAAACACTAAATTAAACTCGTTCACAGATCGCGACTACACTAAATAAAGCAGGAACACAAGCCATGTAAAATTATTTAGAAATCGACTTAAACAGAAAATGTTACAATTTATTTCCTGTTCAGGGGTAAAAAATGGAACACTTCGCAATTTATCGATGTTCGAAATAAACCGAGTATAAAATGGAACCTGTCATCGCTACTAAATTTAGAAACACCGAGAAATTTCAAGTTTCAAGCCTCAAGACCGGCCAACTGCCACCGCCGATCCACGAAATTTCCCTTTTCCACAGGAAATTCTTTCTATAATAGGAACCACGGGGAAGTACGTATGGTTCAGATATAGGCTGATATTTATATATGTTACAAAATTATTACAAAATATTTTAAATTGTATTTTGTTTAAATATCATCTTTTTGTAACAAACCAAAGACTTTTATAACATTAATTAATTTTGTTATGTGTTTTATTTATACAATTTAAATTGTAAAATTTATTTTTGTTGTTTCAATATATTTTTTAAAAATATTTTAAAGATTATTTCTACATATTTCTGCCTCGTGTAAAGTAAATAGTAGGTTCGTCGGCACTGGTACCGTCGCTGCCGAAGATCTACCTTGCGGAATGGAGTTGTTTTATATTTTGTTGATATTTGCGATATGTAGCTTTGGGCAGGTATATTCTGAGGAATTTACTTTTGAATTACCAGACAGAGAAAGAATGTGCTTTAGTGAAGTAATAAAAAAAGATGTTGCTTGTAAGCTGGAATTTCAGGTTAGTTTTACTAAAGTGGAGAATTTATTTATAAAATGTTTTATGACTTAGTTTTCAAGTATAGTATAGGAACTTTCTCATTTAAGACTAATAATTTGCTAGCCAGAGTTTTTTAAAAATTAAATTGCATCAATTTTATGTTAGAAACCGTATTTGTTCTAAAATGTGAGGCGATTTTATAAGTCAGGCTAAGACAAGAAATATTATTGTAGTTGTTTTTATTGTTATTTATTACCAATACAGGCAGATCACTCATCAGGCCACACAATTCAATTTATCTAAAACATACAAAAATAACAACTACAAAACAACATAAAATCAAATGCCATAAACTCAGTCTATATAACATTCATCCACATTTCTCTTGACATTAAGAGTATCTTTGAGTACTGAAAATCAAATCTTGGAATTTAATTAGAACAAATTTAAAATCTAGATTCAGTTGCATGTAAAGTCCTTCTAAATCAAGTCAACTGTCCAACAAGATGTTCTTAGTTGTTTCCTAATTCACAGGTGATAGAAGGTGGCAATTATGACGTCGACGTGTTGGTGTTGTCGCCAACAGGAACGAAGGTTTACGACCAAGCAAAGCAGCAATATGACAATTTCCAGTGGGTGTCCGATTCAGAAGGGGAATTCACCTTCTGCTTCAGCAACGAGTTTTCCACCTTCACACATAAATTGGTTTATTTCGACTTTCAAGCCGGAGATGAGGAAATGCTCCTTCCAGATGTGGATGGTCCGACTGCTCTGACTCAGGTTGGCACGACTTGGTTGTAGGGAGCAGTGGGTTTGCATTTTGTTTATGAATTTTATAGTGCTTTTTAACTTAAGGTTGTGATGTTGGAAAAGCTGACTTTGTTATGATGTTCATGTAGAAGGGTTATTTGTTAAATATTTTAAATTATAATTTTATCTAAATTATAATTGTCAGTCGAAGTTTGATTTATTCTACATGTGTGAATGTCATAAGAGGCATGATTGATTGCTCTAATTCATCATTCCCACTCACCTATTAATTCGATAACATCAAGATTTACAACGAAATGCTATTTTTAACAGATGAAAACATCAATTCAGACGATACACCATAACCTGAGGCAAACCAACAACTACCAGGTTTACCACAAACTCAGGGAGGCCCAAGGGAGGACGTTTGCCGAAGATTTGAACGAGAGAGTCCAGTACTGGTCCATCGGGCAGACGGTCATCATCTTGCTGGCGGGCATCGGGCAACTGCTCGTGCTCAAGAGTTTCTTCACGGAAAAACGAGGGTCGTCTGCCAGGACGTGAAACTGCCTTCTAATCGCTTCTTGCGTGCGTCCCACGTCGACTCGTTGCATTTCGTTTCTTTACGTTTTAAAGTTTAATCTTATCTGTTGATTTGAGTTTTTAGATTTTAAGTTCAAGAACGCTGTCGAGCCTAAGGCTACTGTGAAAGCTGATTGTCTCTGATTTATTAACTCGATACTTCTCCCAATACAATGTGCCAAATGAAATGATGTGAAAGACAAATTTTTTACTCTTATTTGATTTGAAATAAGAAAAAGAAATACCATCTGTTGAATTGTAGCTGAACACAAAACGGCTTATTTACAATAAAATGATGGTCAGTTGATAACATCGTTGACTACTCTAATACTCTCAAATACTTGGAGCAGCAAAAACAATGGTTCGAGCTAAAATTAGCACTCAAAACAAATGAAAGTCTTCAGCAGGTGTATTGTTTAATGTTCGCGTCTGATCCGCCGTCGACCCTCTCGCCAACTGACAGGGCATGGTTGGGCCGTGAGGGGGAGTTTATGGCGCTGGTGGATGAAGTCTGATTGCTCGAAGTAGCAGGACTGATGTGCTGGTTCTTGATGCCTGATGACTGCTGTGCCCTCGAAAGGGCTTGATTCTGGGGGTTGTAAGGGTAAGAATGATGGAGGATGGCATCGTTCATCACCCTGTTGCCCAGCGTATTGAAGTTTGGCAAGCACACGTTGTTGTTGTAGACCCGGAAACTCGCCCCTTCGAGATTTCTCCTGAGAACTCCAGCAGCGACTCTTTTGCCGGGTTCCGGATGCCAACATTCTTCCACGATTCTGCAGACATCCTCTGGACAGGTGCTTGGCAGTTGCATCATTGGCTGCTTGCCTTGATTCATTTCTTCCAAGAGTTGCGTATCGGAGAGACTGATATAAGGACGCAGACCGCCAGAAAAAATCTCCCACAAGAGAACTCCAAACGACCAAATTTCCGTGGCGGGACTCGCCTCTCCCATCATGACTCTTTCGCTGGGACACCACCTCAAAGGAAGGATCTGACCACACGGACCAACGCAATAGTCGGACTCGTAGACTTGTCTGGAAACTCCGAGATTCGTGATGCGAAGATTCCGATCAACTGCCCTTGGTACAAGTACATTCCTTGCCGACAAGTCACCGTGATAATAACTGCGTTCAGCCAAATATTCGAAGCCTCTCGCAACCTGGCAGCAATAGTCAAGAGCAGTCATTAGTTCCAAACCCGCTACCCCCGCTGAAAGATGAAGAAGGTTCTGTTTCAGATCAACGCCATCTACCAGCTCGAAAAGAATCGACCGCGGTGATCCAACCGGGCAAATGGCCACGCACCTGAGTACGTTCGGATGGTCAGGGCTGAGAGAAGACAAGGCTCTCATCTCACATTCGAAACGAGATTTTGAAGTCAGGTCTGCATGCTCTGACAAAGTGGCCGCTATGACGTGCTGAGGCTGTGTTTGCCTTACCAAAGTGGGACTCTGCTGATCCAACAGCTGAGCAGCATAGACAGGACCGAAGTGACCATTTCCAATAGGATATAAGAAGGTAACGTTCACCCCCGACACGGTACGAACAGGGGAAGAGGCTGAAAATGTCGGTGCGGATGGGGAGGTAACTGCAGGCTGTTCCTTGCTGGAGAGGAGAGCCTTGCGCTTGTTCGATTCCAACTCGTGCTGCTGTTTCTTGTCCTTCTTCTGTTGTTGACGACGACGTCCGTAGAAAATCAAGCCGAGACATCCTGCCAACAAGATGACCGCCAACGCTGCACCTACGTACGGCATTTGAGGGAAGCCACCACTCGCCGCTGAAACCAAATTCGGAAAGACGGGAATTTAATAACGAATTCAAAGACACGGAGAATCAATAAGGTTGTAAAAACAAACAAACAAACAAACAAACAAACAAACATGCCTTCATTTTCGGTGGTCATGGGAGGTCCCCGCACACAGGGTGGTGTTGGCTGATCAGCAGAAGTACTGGCACTGCACATGGAGTCTCTTATCAGTAAATTCTGGTTATCTATCAAAAGGAATTCAATTTACTCTTTCCTGATAGGTCAATAAATCACAAATCATCTACATAGTGATGTATCGCTTATTTTTTTGCAACAACTTGTTTTAAGGACGATTTGCCTTTGAAAATTCGTAAAGGTCGTCTCACAGACGTTAACTTATTAGTTAATTGATTAACTTCAAAGCCATTCTATCGTTCTCCTAGTTGGCAAAGTTATCATCATCATGTGTGAGCTTCTAAACGATACTTGCTATTTGAGAATCGAAGCATTTATAAAAGAAATATCAAGAGGCGTCGTATTCTTTTCAACACGAGTTTATCTTGACAGTACCTCCAACAAGTGTCGACACTCTTATAATCTCCCTCACAGTTGAGCATCTCTCGCTCTCAAACACTCTGCAATCCTCCTTGCAGAGAGGGGCCATGCCTGACTGTTGGTCGTAGTACCCCACGGCAGGTATGTAGGCCCCCAAACCTGACCCGCTGTCACACACCCTGTAAGACATGCGGCACAGAAAGGTCACGGCGATCCGGGTGCAAAGGTCATCGTCAGATGTCGCCAACATGGCGTCACTGAGGGCTGTGGAAGAAATTTATGTTTAGACTTCATTATTTATTTAGCACGGCAATTAGATGTAGGTCGATCATCTAATGGGCAAAACATTGCTAGATTTACGCGAGCTAAAGCACTCTAATTGAAAAAAATTATTTTTATCATTTACTACCCAGTTAAACCCAGTTTTTATATTTAGTTAGTTATTCATCACCTTGTCCGTAAGTCAAATAAAAAACATTTATGGTTCCAAAGAAATCAAGGACAAAGACTTCATTATGGAGTACGATTTCTTTGCAGCTTGTTTGTTTAACTGTCTATGCTTTCTCGAGTGGCACATCGGAAACCGCACTAAAAGCCTGCATTAGTGGAACAATGAGAACCCACCTCCTAATTTCTTGTCCACGGAGGAGTGAGAAGCCACGTTGTTCACCACGGAGAGACGAACGGTCTGGTTGTTGAAGGCGGACCGGCACAACTTGCCGGTGTAAATGGAACACGTAGAATGCCGTCCGGTTTGCTCGGGTTTATTTTTGGGCCTCGACCTGCGTGGTTATAAATCTCCGAAGTCACGTGACACGTCAGGCCCATTTAGATCAAAGAGTTTAAAGTTTGACTCTCTCTCTACCTCCAAATATTTGACCTAAATATTCTGCTGCCGGTTAATTATTAATTATTAATTGTTTATTATTCTGCCGTCAGGAAGATTTTAAATCAAATGCAATAACTGACGACAGCTTGCAAATTATGGAAATTAATAGTTAATTAATTGAAATTTGAAATATAATAGTTAAATCATTATTAATTGAAATTTAAAATAATTCCCAGGTTAATTGGAATTAACCAACCTGTTTTGATTCTTCTTCTGGCTTTTTGTGGCCGTGTTTTCGTATTTATCAACTTCTCCGTTTTCAACGTAGACGATCTCGTATTCCATCTTATCATCGTCGTCATCATAATCATAACCGCCATCTTCGAAATCGTCATCGCTAAAAGGTCTGTTCTTCCTTCTTTTGGCACCAGATCTCCAAGCGCCATTTCCTGTCAGGTTGCCAACGGGAACCACGCTGAGGTAGGCGGAAGTTGTTTGGTTGTCATGGTGATTGGAGGCCACGCAGGAGTACCATCCTGTGTCGTCGCTGTTCAAGTTCTCAATGATCAGCCTGCCAAAAAAGATCGTCATCATTATCACGGTCATCATCGTCGTCGTCGTCGTCGTCATAAGGTCGTACATACGTACAAAGGCCATCACTGATTAATTATACAGCCACTACATTGGTAATTACGACCTGCTATTTAATTATTCAACATCACAATCATCGTCATCACTATCATTATCATCATCATCATCATCATCAACACGACACTTATTCATTGCACCTCTATCACCAAAAGAAATAGTTGTTCTTATCAAGCATAAATTGGTTATCTTGATTTCTGAGAACGAAAATATTTTTTTCGGGGTCAGAAATATTTCTGCCGAGGGCAGTTTGTTCGTTTCATCGAAGAATCAGAAAACGAACGCCGATAGGACCCAGCTGTTACTGTGACCGTTAATCAAAATTCTGCGCTAGATAAATGTGAGTGGCGAGGAGATCCGAAGATCATAAATCTATGATTGATTTAATGCGTCTGATACGTTCGCGGGTGCTGAGGTGAGTGAGTGCTCAGATACTGGGATGCATTCCTTCCGTCGAACGAGTACAACTCGAAAGGTGTTTTTAAAGGGTAAAAAAGAATTCTGAAATAACAAAATAAAAGAGAGAATTGTGAGAGAATGAGAAAATGCTGTTGAAAGGTTGGGAAATATGAACTCGATATTAAACGACGACGTAAAATAAGAAGATGAAGTGCAAATCATCTGCTCTGATGATGATGATGATGATGATGATGATGATGATGAGATGATGATGATGATGATGATGATGATGATGATGATGAATGATGATGATGATGATGATGAATGATGATGATGATGATGATGATGATGATATGATGATGATGATGATGATGATGATGATGAATGATGATGATGATGATGATGATGATGATGATGATGATGATGATGATGACGATGATGATGATGACTATGATGATGACGATGACGACGACGACGACGACGATGATGATGATGATGATGATGAAGTTGTGGATGTTGTTGTTGCTGTGGAGCGAAACTCAAAACCTGGAAACTCCAAGCGGTTTCACTGTTTACATTGGAATTTTGTTCCTGCAGACTTTTAATGGATGAAAACGTGATAAATTATCGCGCCGTTGCTGAAATATCGTCCATTTCGTCTGCTCATTTTGCTGTGATGGGTTTGAAATTGTTCTGAGAATGATGGTGATGACGACGATGCTGTTCATCATCATCATAATCATTTGATTAGAGAGATGATTGAAATGGGAAGCGTGGTGATAGTGCTGATGACAAGGAAGATCATGATGACGATGAGGGTTATGATGATGAGATTGATGATAATGCACAGTGGAATCTTTGCGATCAATTTTTATGACCGTCGAGTTCTGTGAACATGTGGGATGTTACCTCCGAATTGGAGGAATGAAATTCCACTCCACACGTGAACTCCGTACATCCTCATTTCCTAAACTCATCGCTCATTCAATGAGCCTCATTCATTCGTTTGTTCAATCAGCCACTCTTTATTCTTTCTCTATTATTCTGCTTCATTCTTCAATCCATCCTTTATTATTTCTGTCAGTCATATCATTCTGGACATTACCTCTTTCAGCTTTGTATTGCTTTCTGTCTGCACCATCCATCCATCCATCCATCTATCTATCATCCATCCATTCCTCTACCCATCTATACCTCTACCCGTTCTTCTATATAACCATCCATCCATCCATCCATCCATCCATCCATCAGTTCTTGTAGACATCCAATAGGATATCAGAATCCTCTCCCCCCAAGTCAGGCAGCAACTGCAGCAAGATGAACACCCTCAACTGACCTCAGAATCAAATTCATTCATAAAGACATAAAGATAAGCAGGCGACTGGAAATATTTCAAATCCACTTTCATTTTGTCAGAATTTCCAACGAGTCGCATCTCTGGCTTCAACTGCTATCAGCATCTCATCGGATACTTCACCTCGATACTTTGCATCAGAAATCAACACTTGGCATCGATCGTTGTTTGATACAAAGTCGTCTCTTATTATAAATTATGTCGCCATGCTTCCAATATTTGTAAGATTACATTGTGCAAAGTAAATGTTATGATTGAAACATTTTATGTTCAACAACTTTTTATTAAAGCAGTTTAATCTTTGTTACAGTAACTTTAGTTAAATTATTTCTAATCAGTTACTGCAAATTTATATTACATTAATTTGAGGAATAAAAAAATTTATAAATAATAATTTGAAAAATTAATTCAAGAATAATAATTTGATTAATTATCTAAGAAATATTCATTAGAAGAATTATAATTTGAGAAGTTATAATTTGAGATATAATAATTTGAAAACATCTCCTTTCGTGGGCCTGGGAAGACTAAATGAAAATAAGAGAAAAATTTCAGACGAACACTGAGAAACTCTTGAGTTGTTTGAACCTAAAAGGTACTTAATGATGCTAACGAATTAACTTGTTAAAAACAAATTAATGTTAACATTTATTAATTAATATCAATAACTGGTAATTGATAATAAATTATTGTGAACATACATTATTTAATAACATTAATTAATAATAAATTGTTGAAGACTTTCATGTCGTTTAAAACTAAATAGTTTTATAAAAGATGAGCAAATATGAAATTGAAATTTGCGTTTGTCATGCAATTCGTATTTGCAGTAAATATTAAATGAATATCAACTTGTAATATTTATGATACGTTAAAATTATATTAATGATAATTATATTTCAGTATAGTTGAAATAATAAAATATCTTAACAATAACATAATTAATTAACATAATTACACATTAAATAATATCAAGTTAAATATAATAATAATAATAATAATAAAAATAATAATAATAAATATGAATCATATTTCACGCGTGATTGGTGCGCAGAGGACTGTTGATTTAAAACTTCTCCTCCCCTTAATGATGCCACCCGAAGATGTCCGCACTCTTTATTAGGTTTCGTACCAAGCCATTCACTCTTCCTTTTCTTTTGGATGATGATTGTGGTTATTATTATTATTGCAATTATATTATTATTATTATTATTATTTATTAACGTTTATTTTTTTTATTCTAGCTTTATCTTTATTATCAACTCCGTTGTTCTGAATGTGAGTGCCACTGAGAGCGTTACCGAAACCTAATGGGAGAATAACATGCAAAATACTATAACATCAAAATAAAAATTATAAAATATAAAATTTATAATATATGACATAATATGCATGCCATAATAAAAGTATTATTTTTTGTCCCACCCACACACACACACTCGAGATAAAGATCGAGGAAAACAAATAAGTTGGTCGCTTTTGGTAAAAAGTACTTCCCGGATTTTCCATCTCAGGTACATCGGAAAGTGAAACCTATCGCTTTTATTTTTCCGACCTTACAACAATAAAAGGTTTCCAAGTCTGTTCTTTTGATCAGACGGTGATTGTAGGAAATTACTTTGGGCTCATTAGCATAATAATGTCAACGATAATAATCATAATAATCGTCCCAAATAATAATAATAATAATAATAACGAGAATGAAGCACCATTGGATTACTTTTTATTATCTTGCCCATAACCGCCATCTTGTCAGGGATGCCCAAGTTTCATACAAACATAGATAATAGATAGATGTTGTATTCAACATATTTTGAAATTAAATGAATTAAAAATTCATCTCCATGCGGAAAACAACCTCATCTCAATTATCGCCCGTGTCACGTGACGAGCTTTAATGCGATCCTGACTCGGGCTTTCGTGAAAAATGAGAAACAATTTCAACATTTTCGCTTTGAAAATCTGTCACCATGAAAGTTTAAGTGACATTTTATAATTTTAAGGGATTGAGAGATGGATGGATGGATGGATGGATGGATGGACTGATGGATGGTTTTCTCAAAAGCATATTTCTTTATGCCAAATTTGAACTCGTTTCAACATCGTTTTTCATTTTTGGTTTCCTTAAGTAATGAAATATTTAATATTATTATCAATTTTGCTTTGTTGTAGATTTATTATTAGCAACGAAATATTTAATATTATAAAATGCCTATTTATCTTTATTATAGATTTATTATTAGCAACGAAATATTTTCCGTAGAATCCACAGATATTGAGATTGTAGCCTCAAAATTTTATTACCATTCTCATTGGAAACTTTGATAAGCATTATACCAACTTTTATCAACATTTTTTCTAATTTAACCATAAAATGCAAACAAAGAATTCATTCATTAATGATAAAAATATTATTTTCGAATTAAGTTTTAAACGTGCATATGAACAAAATTTATGAGTTTAATTCTCCAGGTAAATTGAACATTTTAAATATTTTGACAAAAAATATCTAAAACTTAAATATCTAAATATTTGTTTGCTTTCATCCGTTTGTTTATTTAGTAATAAAATTATTTTTAATTTAAACAATTTAAAACATTTTTATTTCAATCCACTCCTCGGTAGGCATGGATTTGAGCATTTAATTGAAGAAATAACGGGAAAATAAGTTTTAAAAAGAAACTTAATTTTCAGAAGAAGTGAAATTAATTGACGACTCAACAATCAATCAGCTTTAAAATTCCAGGCGACAAAATCCTTTCTAAGCAACTCTTCCATCCGTCTTTCCACTCATCCACCCACTCACTCACCTACTTTCCATCATCCATCCATTCTCCATCCATCAATCCATCCATTCATCCATCCTGCATCACTCTCACGCAAACCTGGATATGTGGCGTAGGTGGACCACATGCGAAAGGTTAAAAGGTCAAACTCTTGAGGCTCCAAATTTGTCTGAAATGAACACTAATTGGTCTTTACGAACGAGCTAATTCCCTCCTAATGTGCTTTCTAACTGGAGGTGGTTACAACGGCTGAGGACGACGACGA